>VOQK01042255.1:1030-14391 GCA_015052645.1 Benitochromis conjunctus | reverse complement strand
TTGTGTTTATATGTTCCTGCTGAAATGCCCTCTGTGTCTGCTGCTGAGCTCCTAATGGAGGTGTCTGTGTGTGTGTGTGTGTGTGTGTGTGTGTGTGTGTGTGTGTGTGTGTGTGTTCACTTTAAAGGGAAACCTCCCGACAGCAGCTCTGTTGTCCTGCTGCTCGGGAACATTCGTGCCTCTCTGGAAGCTGCTGCTGCAGTGCTTCCTGACAGAGACCACACCTCCACTCATCCCACAGGTCAATGCTGACACCTCAGCCACCCAAAAACCTGCACACACAGGATGGCTGCTTCAAAATAAAGGCCTCGCAACAAGCTCCAGCCAGAGTCACAGCATGTTTCAGCCAGAAAGCAAAATGAAGTCCAGCGTTATCATGATTGTGTCTGTTTGCTGCCGCTGTCTCAGACAGATTAAAGTGATCTTGTAAAACAAATTTTACTCTCAGATGTAAAAGGAAATAATAGAAACAGCAATACAGCGATTACATAACTAAAGATGGGATTAAACCATATTACTGACTCTCTAGCGTCTGTGCAATTTCCTGTTAGGTATCCTAACAACAAACTATGGTCTTATCAGGGATGAACTCGCCCTGTATTATTTTCTGAGTCATGTTGAATCATGAAGTAACTGATGGAAAGTTCAAATTCACCAACAAAATGAGAGCAGTGTTTGAGTTAGAATAAACACACGTTTAGCGTTAACATAATTTTAATTGATAATTTTTACTTATTTTTATAAGTCATCGTTCATTTTTTTTTATGAAACTAGCAACAATAAACAAACAACATGAATTCACCACAACCTGCAGTTCCTTTGATGTCCAGCAGGGGCAGCGGTGAGTCAGTTCCCATAGACTCCCATGTTAAAACGTTACAGCAGAAATATAAACTGCTTGATCTCTACAGATTTCTCCTGCATAACAACTGTAACACCAAATAATTGTTTTTTTTTTTATCTGTGAGTTTTAAGACTTAAATTTAGGGACGTGGCCAGTCATTGACTGACAACTGGATGGCTACACGGATGTGGCTGGAGTCCCTGAACTGGACCTCTGGACTGTGTCTGTGCTGTTAGAGCCTTTTGGAGCATTTTTAATGACATCATGTGAAATAGGTTTTTCAAAAACATGTGGCTGTAAATGACCATATGTCAACGATGTGCGTGCAGAGTTTCTCTCAGATTGGCCCACCTGTTAAGGAGGAGACAGATAAGATTTTATTGAACAGTGATTAGCATGCATATGTGTGTGTGGATGTACAGTAATAACAAAACAAGGCTCTAAAATGCCCCAAACCAGTGGGTGATGTCAAAGTGGTGGTGTCCATCTTTTATATACAGTCTAAGCAACTAAAAAAAGCAAGTTTCTGACACACAGAAAAAATACACGTAAAAAACAGTTACATTAAAAATATGCTACTTTTACTATACTGAAAATATATGAATATATAGTACACTGATTGTGAGAGGACAGGGTTTTTTTTTCAGTGCTTTTATTGTGAAATGTGTCCCGGAAGCGGTCGCGTTTATCTGGTGCGCATTGACGTCAGCGATAAAAACACAGGCTGTGTCAGTCGACGGTGACTTTCCGCTGCGGTTAAACTCGTTTAAACGTTTTATTTACCGTGCTGTGTACCGGCGTCATGTCTCACACCGTCATCACCACGACAACAACGACCAGGACATCCGGGGAGAGCGGCCTGAACCTGGGTTACACCCGGACCATCCCGGGACTGCTCAAGATCGGACAGCTGGTAAGTGTTGGTCCGGACGACAAACAGCGGGACGTTACCTGGTTCTACCCGGGTTTGTGTGCGCGTGGTAGAGTTTCATAAAAGATTTAGAGACGAGAAACTTTAACTGTGAAATTTCTAAACGACTGTTGTTATTGATCAGCACGTGATCCTCGGGGAGCAGAGTGAGCGTCTCCTAATGGAGAGATAAAAAAAAAACAACCTTCCATCAATTTTCTGCCGTTAGGCTGAGTCCAGACAGGGACGGGCGAACAGAAAACAGGGCCCGGGGCTCAGAGACAGCGCCAGACCCCCCTGGCCCCCCTTTTAAATAGGACCCCTGGCCCCCTTTTTCCTTTTTAACTCTTCGTGGCTCAGATTCAACAAACTGCCGGAAACATTTCTCAGGGATTTTGGTCACATGAGTGTCATACGCATGAGTGCAGTGACCATCGTCAGGTCTGAGCTGATCAACAACAACATTCAGGTAGGCTGTGGCGTTTCAGTGAAGCTCAGCTGGTACTAAGCAGCCCAAAGTGGGTGGAGAAAGTATCCCCCACGCCATGACATCACCACCAGCCTGAACCAGTGATACGTTCACTGACGTGTTCATTCAGAGATGCTCTTCTGCATGCGGTGGTCGTCATGAGTGCTTTCCTGTCAGCTCGAAAATCTGTTTCCGAAACACTCAGACCAACAAGCATGTTCAAAGTCACTCAGATGGCCTTTCTTCATCATTCTGATGCTCAGCGTGAACTTCAGCAGGTCGTCTCCACCGGGTCTACGTGCTTAAATGAGTCGCCGCCATGTGTTTGGCTGATATCTGTGTTGGCGTGCAGTTGAACAAGTGTACCCAATAAAGTGTCCGGTGAGCCTGACTGTCTCTGAGTTTGATAATATTCATATCTTTGAACTACAAACAGAACAAAGGTGCTGAATCTGAGAACTGTTACCCAGACACGAGCAGCTGTTTGACCCAGAAAGAGCCGTGTTTATATGGTGTGCCATCAGGAACCAGTCCTCCTCCTGTGGGCTAAATATCAGAGTTTCTGTGGCATCTGAGCCACAGCCCACCCTTCAAACTTCTGCCATCACCCGGTTAAATCCTACCTTGAGCTGAAGGTGCCAGATCCAAACGTACCATTTTTTTGGTCTAAAAATAAACACTCATTTCAAATTTGATGCTAGTAAGATGTTTTAAAAAAGCTGGGACAGAAAAGGTGGAGGTCACTGCACGCGCTCAGGAGCTCGGCAGTGAATGCAACGCGTGGCGTCTTTCTCTTTTGCTGGTTTAAAGAAGAAGATGCAAAAACATCTTGTGCGTGTCCTCCAACAGCTGCTGGCCTCAAATGCAAAACGAACAGATATTCAAAGAAATCCTGTATTTGACTTTTCCCAGATCTCCCTGCTCATCGCCTTCCTGTGTGTGCGCTGTGCACGCGGCTGGCCCAGCTGGGCGGCCTTCCAGTACTTCGAGGTAGTGACGCTGTGGTTCCTCGTAGCCTTCCTCATCTTCTTCCTCATGCACCTGTGCAGGCTGCAGGGCAGGATGCCCTGCATCAATTGGCCCCTGACGGTAAGAGGAGCGGCGTGTCTTTCCTCAGTCTCACTTCTGCATTTCAGACGAACTTCTGCATCGAAGGGTTGAGTGTTTGATTTTCAGTGTAGCGTAACAGGAAGCTGCTGTTCTGCACTGCTGAGGAGCCAGAAGACCTTTTACCTAAATGTTCTTCTAGGTTCTGTGTGCAGGTCGAGGAAGGAAGCTCCTGCAGTGAAACCCGTCCTGATGAGAGACGTGTGGATGTTTGTAGTGCACCAACAGCCCCTCGTTTACCCCCACCCTTTAGTTTCACCCTATTGAAACTAAATCTTAGATTTTGTTTCAATATGAAAAAAAATCAGCTGCTGTCAATTGTTACTTAATCCTTTAAGAGTGCTTTGTGACCTCGAAAAATGTTAATGAGCACCAAATGACGCTCAGCTGTCAACAGTACTGATAAAGTTCTCCACAGCAGACCTTCTGCCTCTCACCCGACCCCCAGCATCCTCCTCTGTACGCATATCCGTCCCCTTGCTCTTATTTTGAAAGTCCAGCAGCAGCGATGCAGATCTGGTTCCTGTGCTGAACTCTCAGTAAGCTCAGTGGGCTGACTAGCTCAGGTGGTAGAGCAGGAAGGTTAGTGGTTCGATCCCTGGCTCCACTAGTCTGCATGCCTGATATCTTTGGGCAAGATACTAACCCCAAGTTGCTCTCCGATGCATCCATCGGAGTGTGAATGTGTGTGAATGTTAGTTAGAAAGCACTAAAGTATAGAACAAAGTGCTTGTGTGAGTGGATGTGATGGGTGAATGATGCATGTTGTATATAAGTATCAGTCCATTTACCATCCGACTGCAGGAAGACAGACGTGCTGCAGCATCGATCGATTATTAATGAATCTATGAAAACTCCACCACAGAGTGAGTGTGTGCGGGTTTCAGGACTGTGTCTGCTCAGCCCGTCACTGAGGCGTTTCCCAGCTTTTCCATTCTGTGCAGCTTACTGTGAATGAGACCCCACACTCCACAGTGGAGATGTGAAGAAGGCTCAGAGCTTTCCTCTGTAGTGGAAAACGAGTCATTAGCGACCTGACGGCGGCTGAATCGTGGAGGCGCTCACCTGGGCGCAGAGTGAACGGAGTCCAGAGGATGTAAATGACACATTTATTGGTCCTCTGCCATTTCAGGAGTTCTTTCATTACTCTGTGGGATGCATCCTCATCCTCATCGCCTCCATCATCGCCTCGGTGAAGAGCGGTGCAGTTTCGGCGCTGGTGGCCGGATCGGTACGTAAGGGCACATTGCTCAGGTCACTTTTCAGCAGACCAGCTCTGTGTGTGCTTCCCGGAGACTGACTCATTAAACCACTTGGTAAACTTGAGCAGCTTTACTTTGAAAGGTGTTTGTAATGCGTTGTGTGTTTGTTTGCAGGTGTTTGGATTCATGGCGACGTTCCTGATGGCCGTTAACTTGTGGACGTCTTACAGTGTGGCTTGTGGACCTCAGTCTGGTAGGTCCTGTCCTTCACCTGTTTCTGGTGTGAGCCTGTTACCTGCTGACATTGTTTGTGGGTCAAACGTCTCCGGCGCTGGGCGAGGGTCTCGTCTTTTTATTAGCATGGTTCATGTGTAGTACGGCGTTAAGCTGAGTTTTTAACAATGCGATGTATTTGGGGATGTTTCGTACTCAAATTTGACGTTAGAGGCGGGAAAAACGGAGGAGAGTGAGGATTTGAGTGAAACTGCAGCTCCCGTGGGGTCTCCAGGGGTCCGAGGAATGACCGGTGGTGAACCAGCGACGGGGTCACGGGCAATCTCCAGCTTCCTCAGTCGGTCTAGCATCAGTGGGATGTGCTGCACAGATCCACGGAGGCTCCGCCTTGCAGCTTACCGCTGCTAACGTGTCGGTGCAGATACCGCCACACAGCTTCAAGCGGAGCCTTGACGGGTCAGGGCTGTTCTGGCCGACACAATATTAGGCACATGGTCATTATGTTCCACCTGATTGGTGTATATTTGTCCACTGTTGGACTGAAGGTGGCTGCAAATGACATTTAAATTTTCTTTACATTTTATAATGAATGCAAAGAAAACCTGAAACTAGAGCCTTGTGCGCCTCGAGTTTAATTCCCTGTGATGAGACGAGGGTTTCCCCGAAGAATGCTATCAATGCTAACTATGCTAATCAGCTAAACGTGCTTTAAAGGCACAAACCGTGATTTGTGCCTTTAAAGCAACCAACTGTTTTCTTCATGCAGACACGTGAGGCCGATCCACACGACAGTTAATGTTCTCTCTGTATGAGAATCTAACACTCTCTCTCCCCGTCTTCTTCTCCCATCATGCCTCTCTGCAGCCGTTTAAAAAGCGTGTCGTCACGAAGGACTCAGACGGCTGCGTTGGCAGTTTGCTGTGTCCTGGTTCTTCTCTGCCAAGCAACCATCTGAATAAATCGATGTGATTGGATCATAAATCTTACTGCAGAGGAGCGCCGACGCAGGATCGGCTGATCATCAAGGTGTGGCGGGACATTAGTTAGTGTTATTTTTTACTTCCTCCCTAATCGGACCACTGCGGTCACGTTTCCATGTTAAAGGTGCTCTGGGTCACATTTTAACCATCAGTAATCCTCATTAATGAATGACGGCACAGTCACCTGGACCTGCTGTCTTTACTACATTTCCCATCATTCCTGTTGTTTCCAAATCTTTCTTTTTTAAAAATGTTCTGCTTACTGCTGTGTGCCATAAATGAGCGTTTCCTCGGTGGTTTACGGCGCCGGGGTTACGTCCGCTCACGCCTTTTTTTCTGTTCCACTTTGAAACTTCCTCGAGCTCTGCAGAAGCAGTTTGGACCACAGATGTATTAAAATTACAGCACTTCTACTTTAAATATTAGTATTGAAATATTCTTATCACTCCAACGTGAGTTGCATGCTAATGTTGTTGTTAGCATGCTAAAAATGTACTCAGGGGCTGTAAAGCAGCAGCATGCTAATGAATGAAACGACACAGGTAAAAGGAGGATGGCGCTATGCTAACAAAGCAACAAAAAAGCTTCATTTTTGGCGAGTAAAGACACGTGGTAGAAATCTTTATTTCTTTGATTGTCGGGAACCCTGTGGGCGGAGTCAAACCTACTGAAGGACGGTGTCCATTTATTTTAGCCAGCTGTTTATTAAGGTCTCCTAAATTTGTCTTTGGGTCATTTTTAAAGATTCAACGAAACTAAAGCCGCTTCGCGAGATGCTGCATCGCGAGACGCTGCAAAGATGTGTAACCATCTCAAACCACATGCATGGAAACGAGTTACACATTTTAATGATATAAAAAATCTCGTATTGATTATGTGGGCCAATATTGCAATGATGTCATGGTTCAAGCTTTAGCTGCAGATAAATATAATAAGCTGTTTGACTGATGAACACACCCACTCTGCTGTTAAAGAGCTCATTGTTGTGGTAGAGGTTTTGCATCCTTAGACCATAGTCGGCGTCATTGAAGAGTCCTTACATTAAGCAGGAGTCCTCCCGTGTCCAGCTGCTCTGCTTGAGATGCTGGAAAACCTGAAAACCTGACAAATACACGAGAAAACACACGATTCAGTTTCTGTGTCGTGTTAACTCACAGAAGCAGCTCTGAGCTCACGTTTGGGTTTTTATTGACTCTATGCAAAGGAAGTGCAGCGTGTCCACGGCCCATAGACACGTTTATAGGAACTAAACCTGGATGTCGACCTTTTTTAGCCCATATGTTGTGAGGTGCGTTTACGTTTCAGCTGTTCTGTGGGAAGCCCCAGAGTTTGACATCTGCTCGTGGGATTTATTGACAATAAGAGAAATAAAGGACAAAGCACAGCGTCTGGACGAAGGAAGAACGTGTCACCGAGTCGGTACTTTGTGTAACTGCCACGAAGCATCATGTGACCTCACAGTCAGAGACGCTTCAGCAGGAACTGCAGATGATTGTGATGACTCTTTGTTCTCCTCGGTGCTTAACAAACCAAACTCTTAGCCATGTGAATTTAAAATTCAGTCTGAATTTTGTATTTAAAAAGCACATCTGTAATTATTTTAAAGGATGCCAACATAGAAAGTGCGATGTATAAATTATAGCTAAAATAAAAATATATGGGCAGGATTATTTGTAAAAATGAGTTGTGTGGAAATCTGTCTGTGCGGGTTAATAAACACGTAACAGGATTACAAACAGGATTCATTCAGATTATTCACATTTTCAGTAAAAAATATGAAAGGACGTGACTGTAAGGCTACATGGGTGAAAGCACAGATGAATTAACAGTGAGAAGATGCTGTAAATATTCGATGTGCTGCACTGAGAACAGCATGCTAGCCATGTTACAATCCTCCGACTGTAAAAGCACAATCTCACCGTGCCTCACCCAGCCCGTCTGTCTCTGCATGTTATTCTATTCTGATCGTAGTTATTAATCTGTGCTTTCAATAAGTGATGCAAACTTTTATTAATCTGCATTTGGCGATTTCCACACCCGCTAACCGTTAGCTCCGACCACGCACAAATGTCTCTGATGGACGCGACGCTCAGTCGAAGTTACGTGGAAAATGAATCTTGGCTCACCTCTGAACCTGAAAACGTCAACGTGAAGGATTGTTACGAATCGAGACGCCAAAGGCGCCGGGTGGCCGACGTTAGCCGAGACGTTAGCTTACAGCTAAATGATTATTAAAACCAATTAAAGTGACAGAATTCAAAGTTCATGTCTTTAAACCACGCTTATGTTTTCTGTTAACTGTGTCTTATTAATACATAGTTAATATGTATTAAATGTAATTTGATGAAGACGTTAATATAGCACTAGCTAAGAAGCGTAACTGAGCACGACTGTTGTTAGTGCCACGCCCATTTTCTCTCTCCTGCACTGCCGATCTTATTCGCCGACGTCAGCAGAGCGTTGGTCGGACGGGCAGGAACGACGGCTAGCGTCAAACTAGCCCTGCTAACATGTCGGTGTTCAGACGATAGCTGCATCGGTCTTTAACATTACGTTCGCTTCATCAATAACTGAACAAAGTGCCGTTTATCGATTGATTTGTCTTCACGAGTAATCCCAGTTTACAGGTGTGCAGATGAACTACTGTAAACGTCTTGGAGGGAAAACGCGCGTCTAGTTTTTCCGCTGCGTGGAACTCAAAGTTGTACTCGCTTTAATTCTGATAATAAAAATGACAAAGTCAGAAACTTTTCTGCCCCCTGTCGTTAACCAACGAGCAGAACCAGACCATAATCCGGACATTACTGCCTTACTGTCAATCAAAAATCGCTGAACGTGTCTTAAATTTCCTCTGAAGCAGCTCAGAGGTCCAAACGAAGGATTGACATCTAATTGGATTCAAGCTGAATGTTAAACTGTGGAAGCTCAGCTTTACACAACACTGTGTAGTACATGAACATACTGGTCAGTGTCACTTGGAGCCGCTACACACTGTGTGATGTCATAACGGGCTCCCCACTCGACCGGTCTGTTAAACACCTGAGTGGGAGCCGTCAGGATGTTCTAGTGTGACGGCGTTTATCAGGGAATAACAGCGTGTACGACTTCATAGGTCAAGCCTTAAACTAACTTTGAAAAGCATAATTCGGTTGTTGGGGCATACTGGTGCAGTGGTTGGCACCGTCGCCTCACAGTGAGAAGGTTCAAATCCGCCGGCACGCCTTGTGTTCTCCATGTGTCTGTGTTGGTCACAGTCCAGATACGTACGTGGGCTGACCTGTCCACGGTACAGGCCCCGCCCACACACTAAGACACTGGAACACCTGGTCTGACTCCAGAAAAGCGTCGTTTGCAGCTGCTGAAACTAACGGTCCCGTTTGATAGGCCGCAGGGACGGACTGGTGTTAGGAAACAGGCAGTGAGATCACATCCTGACCAGTGAGTCCGTGTCGGTACCTGGTGCGTCGGGGTCTGAACCCCAGGCTCACACAGTGTGCGGGGGTCTTTACAGTTCCACACCCATTAATGGCACATGCAGTTTTTTACAGTACAGTGCACCTTTATGCCACGCTGCTCGTCCACCATGTTCACCTGCTGCCTCACCTGCACCAGCTTCATTTGTTTGATTTGCGACGCACTAATAAACGTCCTCCAGCGGCCGTGACGTCATCCTAACTCGTGTTCAATGAAAAGATTTACATTTGATTTTTATATGTATTCAGTATTTCTATTGTTGAACTTTTACTATGCTGTTTTTCCAGTTTGGGATAAATTCAACCTTTTTTTTCTTCTTGTTTTCGTGTCCTTGTAATCTTTTTTTAACCCTAAAGCTGGGCTTTATGTTTCTGTCTGGAAGTTTTGCATGACTCCAACATGAAGGTGTGCGTCGGTCAGAGTTTGGACGCCGATATCGTTTTCCAGAGGGATCTTTGAACGCGTTGCTGTGACCGTTTACAGTTATTTTCATGCCACGACAGCTCTGATGGATCCCGGCTCTACGACAGACACAACCAGACTGTTTACATGATTTACTTTGGCTCGTGTGTTTTCTCCAGCTTAATGATGACGTTCTCACCGAGGCAAAGTGACCTGATGTACGGCTGCGTGTCCACTGGGGACAAAACAACTCATTCAGTTAACCTCGAATCTGGACCACTGATAATACGTTACAGTGACCCTGCTACTCAGTACAGTTTTTATGGAAAGAAAACAGGTGGCAGATTACTGCCTGCAGACCGACTGTCAGACGACAGCAGCTTTAACCGCTCGCTCTCCAGCCTAAGATTCATTTATACCAGTTTGTAAAGTTTAGTGGGAAGCAGCCAAAGCTCATATGCACTCAGACTACAGAAGGAAACGTGGACGTCTTGTTGAAGTGTTGTCCCTTTTTTCTACACCGATTCATGTGTGCAGTTTGACAGAAAGCTTCCTGCTTTCAAAATTAATATAGATGATATCAAATCAAGAATATCGACTCCTTTATTTTATAGTCTCTTTGACTTTATTTGAGACCAACAAAGCTTCACACATTTTGGTCCGAGGACGGGACCGTTTAGTCTCAGCTCTGTGTTTTCACTTTAATGCCACTGATTGGGTTTCTCCTACAGATTAAAGTCACACACAGGTTTGCTAAATTATTCAGCTCATATATAAAAAAGGCTTTTTGTTAAAGTAAAAGTGCTTGAACTGACCTGAGATGGTGTCACTGCAGTGCCAAGAGCAGACTGGCTCATTAAACCTCTGAAAGCACTTCTAGATCTTCACGTGGTGGTGGGGGGGCGGTGCTAACAGCTGTCTCGAGGGGCGGTGCTAACAGCTGTCTCAAAGGTCGGGAAAGCGTTCCTTGTTTCTCCAACACTAAATTCTCATTACGCATTTTAAAGTTTCTTCACGAACGCGTGAACTCAATGTGGCATTCGGTCACCGTTTGAGATCGAGACTAGGAAAAGCTTACAAATTTAAACAATAAAAGTGTAAATATGACAGCGAGGAGCCCAGTGGACACGGTCACCTGCTAGTTCAGTTCATTTAGTGTTTTCTCCAAAGTGCCTTCATGTTCTGTGGGTGTGGATTGGTCACTTGGCTTCTGTGAGGAACGTGGAGTTTGTGCTCTGAGGTGAAGAAATGAAGTGATTTTATTATATTACAAAAAAAGATGTGTACAGTATTATGAGTGACATCACAAAGAGCTCACACGACGTCTCGAGTTGTTTTTCTACATTTTTTAAATGTGTTTAAACTACAAGTTGTGATTTATTGCATGTTGTGAATTAAAGGCTCATTTCACCATTTCTGTCTCTGCTCGTTTCATAGAACATGAGGAACCATAAAGGAGCACGTAATGGAAACATGTTATTTATAATTAAAATTAGAAAACAAAATGATGCATTCATGTGTTCAAAGTCTCGTGGTGGTTTGAAACTCATCTCTTCACAAGGACTCTCTTTAGACACACTGATAGCACTGTGGATATGTTTTTGTATGTGAGAGGTTTGGCATGTTGCTGTAGGTGGAAGGATCTGCGTGGGACACTTTTAGTATGTAAAGTAAAAGCATTCAGTTTTAGTTAAATACAGAAGCTTTAGATATCTGAGGCACATTTTAAAAACATATGAAAGTGTTAGAAAGGTAAAGAGTCCTAAAAGTGATCCCTGTCCAACACCCACAGACCACTTTATCCAATCAACTTTATTTATGAAGCCAGCGCCGGACCAGAGTGCTGTACAGTCAATAAGTTAGGAACAATGGAAAAAAATAAAGCCCATAATACATAAAAATTTTATTTAAACCAGCCCTATATTAAAAAAACAACATAGAATCAACTAAAATAAAACTAAAAATAAAACCAACATCTCACATGGTGTCAAAGGTCAGGGTGAGGAGGTGGGTTTTCAGCAGAGAAGAAGCCTGTCTAACCTCTAACAGCAGGTCGGTCCACAGTTTGGGAGCTGCTACAGCAAAAGCACCATCTCCTCTATGTCTACGCTCAGTCCTAGGTACATTCAGGAGCAGCTGATCAGCTGACCTGAGAGAGCGGGTGGGGGGTGTATAAGGCTGCAGCAGCTCGGAGAGGTAAGATGGGGCTAGGCCATGGAGGGCTTTAAAAGCAAATAAAAGACTTTTAAAGTGAATCCTAAAAGGAATGGGCAGCCAGTGAAGTGAAGCTAAAATAGGGGAAATGTATGAAGCACTGACCCCTATATAAAGTGCATTACAGTAATCCAGCCGAGTGCTAACAAAGGCGTGGATAACTGTCTCAAAGTGCTGCCGTGAAAGAATTGGCTTTATTTTAGCCAGCTGCCTGAGCTGAAAGAAGATTTAATCTGACTGTCAAGTTTCAGTTCACAGTCCACTTTGACCTCCAGGTTTGTGACAGTTGGCTTATTATACTGGGCCAAGGTATTCAAATACATATTGGGGGTCTCGGTGGGGCTTCCAAAAACCATCACCTCAGTCTGTTTGTCATTAAATTTTAAGAAATTAAGAGACATCCAGGCCTTAATGTCATCAAGACACTGAAGTAAAGGCCTCATGGAGCATGTTCCTTTTTTCTGTAGAGGGACATAGATCTGACAGTCATCAGCATAGAGGTGAAATACAATACTGTGTTTTCTCAGTATAAAACCAAGAGGGAGCAGATACAAAGAAAAGAGGAGGGGGCCTAATACTGAACCCTGTGGGACACCACACAGGAGAGGAGCAGAGGACGACACATGGTCACAGAGACTCGCCTCACCAAGTAGGACCTGAACCACTCCAGTGCTGTGCCCCTGATGCCCACCCAGTGCTCCAAACGGGAAAGTTAATTTGGCATGATCCACTGTATCAAACACAGCTGTCAAATCTAAAAGCACAAGAACAACACAGTCCCCGGCGTCGGTAGCTAATATGTTGTTAAAAACCTTTAAAAGGGCTGATTCAGTGCTATGTAAAGGTTTAAAACCACATTGGAAAACCTCTAAAACACTCTGTTCTTCCAGAAAGGTCATTAATTGGCTGTGAACTATCTTTTCAAGAACTTTGGAAAGAAAAGGTAGTTTGGAGATTGGCCTGTAATTTGTAAGGACCGTGTGATCAAGAGCAGGTTTTTAATCAGGGGTTTGACTACAGCATGTTTAAAATCTTTAGGGACTATACCTGACATCAGACTGTGGTTTACCAGCTCAAGAACCAAAGGTCCAACTGTTGGTAACACCTCCTTTAAGAGTCGAGGAGGAACTGCATCATCTGGAGACCCTGCAGGCTTCAAACCACCAATAGTCTCCTTTAAAGAGGACAGAGTCACCAGCTCAAACCTGTCAAAGACGGCAGAGCAGGAAGCAGAGACCGAGCCCTGGTGGGGGTGACCTTCTCAATATAAACGTGTAAAAACGTTCACAGGCTGCAGACGAATCCTCGATACAGTCAGCATGTGGTGCACGAAGATCAGAGGTAATGGTTTTAAATAAAACACGCGGGTTGTGACAGTTTGACAGAATCATGTCAGAGAAATGTTTTCTTTGGCAGTTTTTACAGTTCTTTGATTTATGTTTAAAGCAGCTTTGTATTGTGAAGGCTTGATTTTAGTAAACTGATGCTTTAAACAGACTAAACTTAAAGAGAGAAAAAACACTCG
>VOQK01042254.1:9904-20782 GCA_015052645.1 Benitochromis conjunctus | reverse complement strand
ACAATCATGTCGTACCATTAGGAGCAAAGTGACTGACAAAAAATTGGAATGAGAGACAAAACAAAAACTATACGTCTGGGGTCCATGTGAACCGCTCAAATTAAAGTTCATATTATTGCAGTTTTATTGGTGCACCCCCTTAGCAGATAATGAATGCAGTACTCTGCCTTTTATAGAGGAACTGTGCTTTTCTCAGAAATACCTTAGTCATAATGTTGGGATATTTTAAGACTAACAGATGCAGCATCATAGCCAAATGATGAGAAATGTCAAACTAGATCAAATAAAACCTAGCAATTATAATTCCCCCCAAAACACATTTTATTATTAGTGTGCAAATTTGAAAACAATTTTGATCTCATTATTCCCGGCTCGCTTTCAGCAGCTGTCACGGCTCCTGTTATGTTTCTTGCTTTTCTTGTTTCTTTGTGTTTCCAGTCTCGGACTCTGTCATCACATTTCCAGTCTCAGGGTTGGTTATTTCAGTGGTAGGGACTAAAATTGGAGAAGAGGAGCTGAGAGGAAGAGTTGAGGCTGTGCAGTGTGAGAAATGAGGAGCGTTGCTCTTTGGACTTTGTGACCAATAAAAGCTTGTTTGGTTTGTTAACTTTAATCTTCCTACGGTCTGACAGCTCTGAGCAGCTCCTCCAGTGGCAGCCACGATGTGGGACGGAGACATTTCACAGGTCTTTCCTTGAAACTGCTGTCAGACTCCACAACATGGTCTCTGCAGATGACCACACACGTGCAGACACACACACATCCAATACACAATGGTATCTCTTGCCCTGTCTCCCTGATGTGCAAGTGCAATTTTTCCTAATATAACAAAGTATTTTATTCTGTTTTGTATAGTATGTTATTCTATTTTATCTTGTTTTTTTTCTTAATTTCTTACTGCTCTTAACCTGTCATTTCTGCTGCGACCAAAACATTTCCCACGTGTGAGACTAATAAAGGTTTATCTTATATTATTTGATGCTCCCTCCATGTCAATCAAAAACGCGGACCTTCTAACAGTTGCTTACCTCTTCGTTGTCTTGTTCTTTTGTCCAACCATGTGTTTAAAGACGGAACGTAAGTATTATTTCTGTTGGTACAATCAGTATGACCTGGGTGTCCTACCTGGGTGTAGGGCCCTCGCCTCAGGAGTTACAAGACTGGTCAGAGTTGGATATGATCTGTTATATTAATCAATGCTGACTTCTTATTTACTGGCAAAAAACTTGAATTGTGAATCAAGCAAAAAAGAAAGATTATAATCTTTCTTTGGTGAAATTTGCTCACAGCTTATCTCAGGTCAAAAGGGGGACTTATGACACTATAATTTGCAACTACACAAAATGAAGAATTAACTTAGGCAGATGAGTTCTCTGACACATGTAGTTCCATGTGGATGTTGATACTGTAGGTTAGACAATTAGCCAGAACAGGAGGGGTGGTAAGGACTAACGATGGAGTTCACCATGTAGAGGAAGGACTGCAAAAAAACACATCAAATAAGATAAGATAAACCTTTATTAGTCCCACATGTGGGAAATTTGTTGTGTCACAGCAGAAAGTGGACAGTGCGAAGTTACAGTAGCAACAATTAAGAAAAACAATGGACTAAGATAAGAATAATAAGATACTACATAAAATAGAATAAAATAGAACAAAATGCTATATACAACAGAATAAAATGCTACAGTGTCAGAAAAAAAAAGACACTTAGTGTTATTGCACATGAAAGAGCATGGAAAGCACAGACCGGCTCCAGTGGACACTTTTTGCTGTTTTGAACGCTCCGTTTTGCTTCAGCTCTTTGTATGTTTAAACTTCGGTCTTCTCTGAAAGAACAGCCAGTTGTTTGTGACACTGCCCCCTGGTGACAGCAAGCAGTTACAGCTGCACCAACGACAAACAGGCAGCAACCAAACAGGTCAAAGGTTGCTATGAGCACTTGTCAGTGATGGTGTGGAAATCATTTTGGACATTTCACTCTAGATACATTTACATATTTATGTGACTTTGGGAAACTTTAGTTTTTAGAAATTCTAATAGACTCCAGTTTTTTCTTCACACACCGCTGCCGCTGCCTTTTGCGCAGCCGGCCCCCTGAACTTATGAACTGTGGGCTCTCGTTCCGTCGACCTCCGGGTCGGCCCCCTGAGTTACCTGGTTATGGACTGTTGTGCCGTCGACCTCCAGGTCGGCCCCCTGAGCCTTTTCAGAACTGTTTCCTGGGCTCATGCGCCTTTCATGGCATTTGTATGTTTTTTGTTTTTGGACAAAAATGACAATGGTCACTTCAATAAAGGAAAGTTGAGTTTAGATACAGAAATACAAAAAACATGACATCGGTCAGTTGGATCAGAAAAATAAGAGAATGATAGGGGTAATTGCTTCCACTGGTGTCGGAGCAATTTGAGACTCATACTAAAACAAAAACATTTATTCAAAATTAATTATTGCCAACTTAGAACTCCTTAATCCTGTGCTCTCTGTGGCCACCAGGAGGCAATAACTATGGATGCAAAAAGACTTCCAGTCCTGTAGAAGTACGCAGGAAAAATGGCTCTTGGCCCTGACACCTGATCAGTTTATGGGCTCAGTCACTCACTTTGGGTCACATTAACTAAAACTTACATTTCATTTTTGATTATTCTACTTTTTAGGATGGAAAACCATTATCTTCAGAACACTAAGATCATTTCAAGGTTCCATATCAGACTTGACTAACCAGCAGGTGTTATCCGTCTGGCTGTATTAGTCTTTTATACTGTTTATAAGGTCCAGCCTCTATTTGGCTGCACCACTCACCAATGTTAATCTCATACTGCCCAATATCTTTGCACATAGGAAATGTAGTTTTAATATACAGCACTTGTATTCATACTATAGGGACGAAAGGTCAGGCCACTTGCATATTAAACCTACAGAAACTTCTTCACCATGGAAACCATGCCATGAAGCTCCTGATGCATAGTTTGTGTGCAGAAGTTCATGCCAGAGGAGGCACTGTGTTTAGCAACAGCAAGAAGGTCCTTGGTTGAAATCCAGTGTGGAGCCTTTACAGTTCATTATTTAAAATCCTACGTGCTGCTGCATTAAATTTTGAATATACTGTACATTGTACTACATAATATTTATTTTAAAGCTCTAGTTGCTTTCTGGCTTTGCAGTTTCTCTGCTAATCCAGTTCAGAGTCACGGTTGGCCTGGAGCCTATCCCAGCTGTCACAGACTGAGAGGCGGGGCTCACCTGGACAAGCCCCCAGGACTAACAGAGAGACCGACAACCACTCACGGCCGACTTAGATTCACCCATTATCTTAGCATGCATGTCTGGACTGTAGGAGTCCCACGTGGCCAGTGAACGTAAACCCAGGACTGCCACAGTTTTCACAATCTAAATCTATAATTCAGTAAATATAATTCAGCTTAGCTTCATAGCAAAGTTTTGTACACATGAAAGTCATATTGAATCGTATTCTGCACAACGTGTAGTTTGAACTGAACTTCTTTAGATACTGGCAGTTATCTCAGTGATTTGCTTCAGCTCGTAGTTGCTCAACACTAATCTTTAACCTGCCACTTTTCATCCAATAACATCTGTATTAGCACCACTCACGAGCCTGGGAAGCTATTTCTACAGCTGTTTTCTTCCACGTGTTTCTCCCCTGTGCTCTGCTCTCGGTCACCCACGGTCACCCACGGTACCCGCCACTAAAGAGAAAGAAATCGATTTTAAATAAATACCTGAGTCCCGTGCTGGGTGGTAAATCTTCGCGGGATCATTGCTGGCATCATTATAGTTCATACGTGTCTTGTTATTTGTTGAGTCGCTGTGTGTGGTTAGATGAGGTATAGGGGAGGGGAGGGGTATGGGTTCTTCATCCTCCTCCTCCTCCTCCTCCCCCTGTCCCTCCATGTGTTCGGACTCGAGGCGAGCACATAGTGACGTCACACAGGGCTGGTCTTGCGTTTATTAGCCAGCGGAGCCTGGTGCCAGGTTGCATGAGCTTCACACTGCTGCTCTGTCCGGTCACGGCAGAGAGGGGTGTCCTACTAACTTCACCAAAACTTTCACGAAACTCAGTCATCAGAAAAACACTGACTGAATGACAAAAGTGTCGCCACTCGCTTCACTCCTGCTTTAATGAAACTTTATGTTACTTCAGATTTTTCCTGATTTTGACCTAAGACTGAGGCATTGAGCGCACATCCCGTTTGATAAGTTTTGAATGAGCCGGGTCACGTTTGCGTAAAGATTTTTTTCCCTTTGATTTTAATTTCACGTTGGGATAACGTTTTTTTCTTTTTTACTTTGTCATTTAAGACTCGTGATGGCTGTCCTGTCACTAGCTTTACTACTTGTAGGACTTGTACTGACTTCAGCTGCCAAGGTAAGTGTCTGCACCGCTTCGGCGTTGCCTCCTTTTACGCATATAAACACGCGCAGTTTGACTGAATCCCGTCAATATTCAGTGAATTGAGCTGTAAAACGGAGAAAACGTGGAACGACACAGCTACGGGGCTCCAAACTTTCGGCTCTGTAAACTTGAACTCTTCTGTGAAATACACGTTGACACTGCAGACGTCTGAGTTTTGCCCTTTGGATGTAAAACAGGTATTTTCGTACATTTTTACAAGCAGCTCAGCCCACAGAAAAAGCTCCAGAGCTGTTGTGGTGTTACCGCCGCACATCTCAGACTCTGATCTATCATTTCCTTCTGGCGTGTGCCGCATTTAACGAGCTCTTTTCTCTCTCTTACAGGCTGGTGAAGTAGCTAGAGAGGGTAAGTCTGGCTTTATTTGTGTTCGTTTTGTTCATAATTAGATGTGTGTAGCGAAAAAGGCAGAGGAGTTTCTCCCCAGTCAGAGAAGAAACTCATGAGGACCACTTGGTTCACTGAGATCAAAGTGGGAGGGGAGTTTGTGTGTGAGGAGCTCTGTAATACACCCCCTCGCCCTCCCCTAGCACCCTACACAGAGTCCTCTATCACACATACACTCTTACATTGCATGAGCAAGCTGCTTCAAGGGCTTTGTTATACAGGAAAGAAAATTCCTCCTCTAGATCCTGCACATCTGTTATTCATTCTGAGGTTAAGGAACAAGTGAGCTGCAGCAGCGTCCACGTAGGATCCTTTTACACTGGCCCTTATCTTCTGAACACCTCCAGGGCCCTCACACAGCAAGATGACAGCTGGCGGTGGGCTGAACATTTGTGGTTCCCCGTTGCTTGTAGTGCGCCACTGTTTGCTCCATGTGGCCATTATCGGCCTTGTAAAGCAGTTTCCTTGATCATTTGGCGGGCCGTTCTTAATTTGCCACTTCTGTTACTTTTACAAGCAGATTTCTTTTGCTGTATTTCCTCTGGTCTGAAATAATAGATGAAAAAGTAAATCTTGTGGATTTTCCTGTTGGTTCTGTAACAGAGATAAAGCTAAGGTTGATTTGTAATGGATGGGAAGCAGAAAGTAAACATGAGGAGAACATCAAGCAACAGGTCCTGCCTGCTGAAATATAATGAAGAAAATATAAAGTTCTTTGCTAGTGAAGGTCAGACCTTGATTAGTTTCATGGTGAACCCCTGAGGATCATCCTCATTCCCAGGGCGTCACATACTGCCGCTGGCCTCCTTTAAATACACCCAGCTGTGGCAGCTGTAACTTGTCACATATGGCTGCGTGCTCAGGAACCCTCAACATCACATTTAAATCCTCTCGTGACTGTTAGATTTGTAAGAAGGAATACTTTATCCTAAATCTGAACACACACTGACTAAACTGTGATTGAGATACCCCTGTGATGTCAGCGACGTGTGAGTGCTAAATGGTTTCAGTTGAGCATATCGAGGTTCACATTCCCACCTCGCCTCACATTTGTTGTGACCATATCCATCATACGCTCGTCTCATCTGAGGATGGGCGCTAAAATGTCTTATGACAGCAGCAGATGAGCTGAGGGGCGGGGCTACAGTACAGGATGAAGAAGCTGCAAAGCTGTTCTCGCAGACTCTGAGGGTAACAGTATGGAGTTGCATGAAAGGGTCCGCTATGAGAGAGTTTATTTCCACCAAATTTCTCGCAGGTGACTTGATCAGCATTTAATGAAGCTTCTTTATGAGAAAGTCTGCGTTCACAGTAACAATAAAGTTTGATTTAAGACTTAATTTTTTATTGACACAATTTGGCATGAAAACATAAACAATGGAAGAAAATTGTCCCACCTTTCTATCAGCTGCTGTCTCTGCTCCAGCTCCACTACTTTAAAGCTCCTTTGACCCCCTTAAAGCTAAATCAGAGCTTTGCTTTGACAAAGTCACGTTAACTCTTCCTTCTTCGATGATAGTTCATCGGCGCTCTGATAACATGCTGTCACATCCTTCGTGTACTTACTGGTAACATTGTTGTCAGCAAAAAGGATGGAAAAAGATCCTGTTTGGCAAATTCAGGGTTGCTGATTATGTTGTTTGTATGTGTCTGCCTCATCTCACTGCATCTCCCTGTGAACAGGCTATATTCATCACACTCTGTACACAAATTATAGCAATTTTATGCTGTTTAGACGGTTTGGTGACTCTAAGGAAAGTAAAAGGATCGGGAAAATTTGCACAAATGTGTATTCGATGACTCTAATGTGAAGAAAAAATAGATTTTCAGGAAAGGGTGTAACTTTTTGTCATAGTCTTAATTGTAATTTGTAGAAGCGGTATGATTATTACGACGTGACTGTATTATCTGAGTCACGTGCTGGTACGGTCGAGCAAGGAGAGAGCAGCTTCATCCTCCTGGTTCTTGGCTAAAGATGATTATTTGTTATTTCCTTATTTCTTTGCTCCTGACTGGTAGCTGGCTGTGTCAGGGCTCAGCTGATGCTCAGGTGTGTTTTTAACCCCAGAGCCTGTCAGCTGGTGGCAACTGAAAAATCAAAGTGTTTTAGTAAGGTGTCGACACTGCTACAGGGAGGAACGTCACCTGTATGAAACGCACCCTGTGATGTGGCGTTACAGTGATGGTGCTAGAGAGCTATTTAACTGTTTCCTTTAAATCTCCACAGACTCGGGTTGGGTAGAACTGCAGCTGGAGTCACGCTCATTTATACCGTCTAGAGAGGCCTCGGTACATCTTTACCCTTTCCTAACAGTCATTCATGAATTTTCTCTTTTGATTGGTCACTGACCGTTACCCTGAAGCACCACCGTTTCATTTTGTGTGGAGAATTTGAAGGCAGTTTTCACTCCAACTTTCCTGATGATGCCCACTGAGGCTGTGTTTTTGTATTTGGATTCATCAGCCTCCGTTGGAAGAGTCAGCTGAACACGTGCTTTGTATTTCTTTGCACATGTTTTGCTCTTCATGGACAACTGCAGCAGCGGGTTTGTGTGACATATATGTTTGTGGTGGTTGGATAAGATGAGCAGTGTAGACGAACCTTTCAGTTAAATGCCAGGATTTGATGTTCTCACACATCAAGAGCAAACCTGTTGGGAAGCCACCATTCACAAACAGCATTCAGCAGCGATGCAAGTGGAATAGCTGACAACAGAGGGATGATCTTCCCTGCTCACTGGGAGCCAGCTTGATAGATTGTCTTTTTGCTCTTTGTCTGCACACTTGCCCTTAACCACCGAGCCACAAGCCTTGCTCTTTGCTTTTGTTACGCACATTTTCTTATGGTCCAAAACTCCATATTCAACTCCAAATACCAAACATGATTAGAAGAGACTGAAACATAGAAATCACAGATAAAATCTACATCAGGAGTAGACAGCCATAGTGTACCTGTAAAGAAAACCAGAATTATGAAACATAATTTGGATTAATTGCTGAATTTAAAGGGTGATTGCTCAGGCTGATGTGTCACTGAGGTATCCCGTATAAGCATAATATTTTTGATGTATTCCAATATTTCATTGCTGTTACAGCTGCTCTCACAAATGGCCTTTAGCATTCATTTGAAAAGTGTTTCAGTGTGCTCCTGTAACATCGTCGCTGAGAGAATACCATTTAAAATGGACACGGGACAGAAAACCGACTCTTATGTGACACTGAGGGATTCTGAAGGTCTTTGGTGGGTAACCGTTGAGAATGGGTTGATTAGTATATCGTGAGTGCTGTATGGTCATCTTAACTTGTCACTTTTATGTATGAAGTCTGGGATATAATTGTACTTCTTGTAAAGTATGTTTTGTCTTACTTTGTTTAGTTATTTAAGTCTAATATGTTCAGCTCTGTTCACTTACCTCATCGTTTCCCCTCAAGAATGAATCTCTGCCGTAGTCCGGCAAATTTAAATCCAAAGTAACTGCTTCCTCTAAGGTCAGGTTAGGTTTTCACTGTCTTCAGGTATCTGTCAGGTAATAATGGGAATACTGGGATACTCCAACAAACCACGTCACACAGACAACAGCTGTAATTATGTGTAAAATGACCACTCAGTGAGAACAATGCAAACAACAGGAAGTCTTTATTGTATTCTCTCATGCAGCCTCTGTCTGCGTAGCCAATCACACAAGCAGCACAGCCCAGTAAAATCCAGCTCATAAAAAGTTTGTTGTACCAGTGGCTACATTTCACACCTGCTGCTTTTTCTTTTTTTCATGAGGCATCTGAAAAAAAGGTTGTTAAGTTAGCGAAAGGTGAACCGACGTCTGATCACTGCTGTGATGCTATTTTTTTCACATTAAAGGAAACAAAAAGAGTGTTTGAACTCCCAAATTAAAAACTGAAAACGCGCCCAGCAGCAGATTATTAAATGTCTGGATCCGGTTCATCTGTTCGCCTCCAGGTTCGGACCCGTTTTTCAGTTTTTACATGACAAATGTCTTTTATTTTGTTTTTAATTAAAATTGTATTTTAACAGTTGAATAAAAGCAGTCAGCCTGTGTAGAGATATACAGTGTATATGAGTGTAGTACAGTATTACGCACCATCAGCCAGAGACATTTCTAATGTCTCAGTTCGAAGTAGCTGCAGTTGAAATCTGACTTTGTGCTCCACATGGACCCGGTTGTTTTTGACACATCATCAAACTGCAGTAAAGTTGTTTTTTTCTGTTTGCGTTGACATTTTTTGGAACATGCAGTGATATCTGCACCAAAAGCCTTTTTGTGTAGTTCCACTTTAAGACGTTTCACTGTGAGCTGTGACTTTGTATTGGCAGACATTAACAGTGATATCAGTGGGCTGGGTTAAACGTATTGTGTTTTCTGTAATCGTAGGAGCTCGATCTGAATCCAGAGCAGCAATGACGCGCTACATCAAACGTGATTTCCAGAAAATATCCCGACAGGTTTAATCGATGATAATTGTCAGTATGTAGAGACGTTGATCTATATCCAAAATCTACATGCACTCCAGCTTTAAAATAACTAGTGTGCTCTGTGAGCGGGACAAATGACTCTTTATATTAGAGCTCTTCCTCATGAGGATTGAGCCTGCTCTTTAAACACACACTAACAAGCTGAACACATTTTTGATGTCTCTGTGCGCTCTGTCTTTTCATTGCTTAAATGCACTCTGTGGAAAAATATGTAGTACTCGGGACAACTGATGTAATTTTTTCCAAATATTTCAGTATCAGGCAGCTAACTCTGCGCCATCCTTGCTTTGCAGATATAGTAATGTCAGGGTGATGTAACAGGGAGGAAAAACAGGATTTACATGTTTGTTTGTTTTACGTTTAAAACCGGCACTTTTCTCAGCTTATGCTGAAGTCACAGGGGTGACATTTTCCCACCTTTTTTTTGCCTCATCTCTTGGACTTCAGGCTTTCATGTGCTCCATCAGAATCGTTGTCATAATTTGGCTCCATGAAACCTGCAGTCTTTGCTTTGAATGCTTCTAAAATAGGTCTTTTCTGCATCCACGTGCATGCTCACCGTGATTGTGTGAAGTCGTGTCCTCAGATATGTAATTTTAGTTTCCCCGTCGACACCTGTTTGATGTTTCCTGGTCAAAACCAGCGAGATAATTACAAGCTTTCAATATTCTCGTTAGATTTTTTCCAACCAAAGATTCTTGGAAAAGCAAACCAAGCTGGGATGGAATTTTCCTAAATCTGAGTGTGTTTGAGAAAGCCCACAGATTTCCTGGTACATTTGGGTTGACCACAAATGAGCCAATGAACAAGGAAGTGGGTGAAACAAAGCAATATGTTAAAACAATGGCACAGCTGAAACTGGCTCATGCTGGTGTTAAAGGCCAGAGCAGCTCAGCAGAAGAGCAAAGATGGTGAGGAAATCAGTATTTCCTGACCGAACCAGAACCATAATGACTAAGAAGCAGCACCGGAACCACCGGTCGCCATGAAGTTCACAGTAAGCCCGGTAGAAACCGACACCTATGCTGCTCGAGGACATCTTTAAACCTGGCTCATCTATATTTCAGTGCAGTGTCATATGCAAGATCCCACATGACATATTCCAGTGTTGATGCATACGGCAGCAGGACAGCAGAATATGCCATACAGTGTACTCCTGCAGTTATACTGCTGCTGCCTAGGCAGTAGTACAGTAGCAGAGTTCAGACAGTAAGCTCAGCAGTGCCTGTAGTTCAATGTGCACAGTGAATTAAACGTTCGTGTGTGACGTCTTTGTCTGGAAAATGGTCATTTAAAATCGGTGTGACGAATCAGAACGGAAGAATGAGGAGCGATAAGATCCACGCACACATCAGTGTTTCAAAACGTTTGCCAATCCTGGAGGTTTCACAATCAGTGAGGTCAGCGGTGAGATATGATTTAGAAAATGTTGTAATAGTGAGGACTAAACACGAAATAAGGTGTACTCACAGTTTCACCGTGGACAGACACCGCTACTGTAAGTGGTTACTGCAGCCATCACACGTTTGTCCCATTGTTGTTGTTCAGTACTTTGTTACTGTGTCCG
>VOQK01042253.1:6680-19674 GCA_015052645.1 Benitochromis conjunctus | reverse complement strand
CCCCCTCACTACCACACACACACACACACACACACACACACACACACACACACACACACACACACACACACACACACACACACACACTTGCACTACTTAATAAATTGTGTTCAGCTGCTGGCCTGCTGTGCCCCATGGGTCAATGTGTAGAGCAAAGAGACATTAATCATTGTGAGAGAATGTGCAATCAGAGTAAGTGTGTGTCTATTTGTAAAGTATGCCTCTAAATTAGATTTTTACACATTAGTAAATGTTGTGAGTAAGTGCATTATTTATATATTTTATTTTATTTTTTGTCTGTGCATGGCTGGCACCCCATCATAGTGAGATGTCTCACTGTGTGTGCGTTTTTACCATGCATCTCCATGTGATAAATGTCGATCGACCTGTCTGCCTGCCCTCAGGCCTCTTTCTACACCACCATCCCTCTCTCCACAGAGCCTGTAGCTCTTCAGCACAGCTTTATTGTCCTTTCCCTTGCTTTAATTCCACTTTTCTGCTTTTTACTTTGCTCTCACTTGTCCGATGCTTGGTTTTTTCCCCCGCACCTTTTCTCTTCCCAGTTTTGCTCGTACAATTCATTTCACTCACTCATCTCCTCTGCATACCACTCCCCTCTTCATCCCTCCCTCAATCTCACTCATCTCCCTCACATGCATTATCTATTAGTTGTGGCTTGTCGGGACTCTGGTCATGTGTAATGGGAGACAGACGGGCCAGATTGCGTAGCGTCACATTAATTTGCTGCGGCTAACTGTTCACACATCAGACAGAAATCGATGTGCCACCCCCAACCTTTATCTCCCCAGCGTCATCACCGCTGACACAAGAACACTGGGTGCCCTTTGCAGCATCCACGGTTTCTTTTGTCTGCCAGAACATACACACATCACCAGAGTAGGTCTTTCAGAGTTTTCCTCCTGCAGAAAATTCAGCTGTCTCTCTGTAGATTTTGCAGTTGCCACAAAGATGGCAACATTTGTTTGCTTTTTAGTAAAGATATTGTTGGACAAAGAAAAAGAAAAAAAAAACAGCAATAAAAAAAAAAGAGGAATGAATTGGCATCCTTCACATCCCCTCAAACCCCTGGACGGCGTGGTTGATCTGGGCAGATTTTAGGTCACATGAAATGTCTCTCACTGCGTGATGGATTGTATTTATTTATTTATTGTATATATTTTGCCATCCACCCATCCTCTTATCCAATTCAGGGTCGCTGGAGCCTTTACCAGCTGTCACAGGGCACACCGTGGACGGGTCACCAGTCTGTCGCAGGACTAACACGTAGAGACGGACAACCATTCCCAGCTATGGGCAATTTCGAATCACCAAACCCAATCCCACTAACATGTCTTTGGACTGTGGAAGGGAGGCTGGAGAACATGCAAACTCCACAGCTCAGGGCCGTCATGCTGTGAGGCAACAGTGCTAACCACTGTGCCACCGTGCCATAATTCATTTTTAAAAATCTGTCGTGTTCAAAGAATTAGAATTTTCTAGCCGTTATTTTGTGGTTCAGGCTTTAAAGGTTTAATAACAGCCCTAAAATCCTTACTTGGTTTATTCTAAGTTTGTCCAACACCAGCAGCAGGTTCTGAGGTAAGCTACAATATCTGGACAATCAGGGGCGGATGTAAAAATATCTGAGCCTGCTCTAAATGGACCAATAGATAATTAAACAGTGATATCAACTGCTCTCCGAACATGAAACCTGACTGAACCCTGATCTTCCTTCTGTTACCAACAGCTGCATGTTATGGGTTGTTTTTTGTTTTTGAACATCAATTATTGAACAATTTGATGTGAATTTACTGATGATTCTTTGGCAATACTTCTTGTTTCAGACAATAAACAAATGACTACGAAAGCATAAGAATAAGATAATTAAGGATTGTTTTAATTGTGCACCATGCAAAGCTACTGTAGCAGAATAAAGGTGAGCTGGGAATGAGCGTCACTCTAAAGGTTTCAATTTTGAAGCGTTTGCAGATGTCGCATGACTATTTGTTTAAACCCCTGCTGCACTTAGTTAATAATTAACTAGCCAAATGTGTAAAATTACAGAAAAGTTCTGATAGTTCATTGCCCATACCTATTCTGTAATTATAAAATATAAAGTTTTTGTTCATTCAAAGAAAATATATTATTTTCTGTGAACACACTGTAAAAAAAATAGATACTAGTAGTAAAAAACAGGGACTTTCTGTCATTTAATTGTTTATCTGTTGCAGAATTACTTTGGTGTAATATGAATGGCAATTCTTTATCAATAGGAAAAGCTGTAATCCTTATGAAAATTCACTTAAAAGTTCAAAATCTATGCGCTCCAGTGGGCCAGACTGGAGTCTTTGTCGGGTCGATTCTGGTCCCTGGGCCTTATGTTTGACACTCGCGATCCAAACAGTCTCTTCTAATGTCTTCTGAAGTGTGAGCGTTTGCAGACTGTCTGTCTGTCATGGCATTTTAAAGGTCACTCTATGCTTTAAACAAGTATCACGCAGGATCCGTACCACTGTACCAGCGTGATGAGGTCCTGAGTGGAATCTCTCAACAAGTGATGAGCAGGAACTGCTACAGAAAACATTCCTCTAATGACATCAAAATGTTGGTGTTTGTGGAATATTTTAGTTTGTGCTTAAAAATCATTAATTAGCATATGTCCTACATTATATGCTAAGCTAGTGAATAGGTTATAATAGGAGGCTGCTAGCATGCCTATAGACGCTTGCTTTGTATTGAGCAGGTAAATATATCTGCTTGAATGAAACGCTTTAATTTATTCTCTCTGATCAGCATTTCTTTCACTCCTACTTATTATGTACTACTTTCATTATGTAAAAGTGTCACATGCTTTTGCACCTTCAGGAAAAATACAAAAAAATAATAGTGGATAATTTCGTTTCTGTGCTTGTGAATGATCAAGGGAACCAAACAGCATTGATGTCCGACGCTCTTGTCATCCTGTCCCTCGATAAAATAATCAAAGTGGTTGAAATACTTTCACAGAGCAAGACTAATTACGCTGGAAACATATCAGGAGAAGGAGGTTACATTCTCATAGTCAAAAAGTTAAAAAAAAACCAGACACACAGATTTTCTAACACTTCTAACTTTAAATAGAAAAATATAAAATCAAACAAAAATCCCCAATAAAGAATAAAGAATAGTAAATACTCATCAGCTGTGCCAGAGCGTAAACTATGTATGGCTTGTCCTTCAGCGGGGCTCAGAAGAAATGTTTTGATGAAGTAAGCATCAAACATCGAAGCTCTCCACACGCCCTGCTTATCAATAAAGGCTCTTAATCAGAAAGAAGTGCATGAGAGGCAGAGCATATTTCAGCTCCTATTGTGCATTTCATCGCTGAGCCATCAAGCTGGATGGGGCACATGATAGGACAGCAGGAGTTTTTGTTTATCTCCCCATGTGGAAGGAGATGGGATGGAGGCAGATGCCAAGTTAGGACCGGAGCTTACTAACTCTATTCCGTTTGAAGCGAATTAAAGAGCTTCTCTTCATCAAGTTTTTTTTGTAATAAAATATTTAATTCCAACAAGACCGAGAAGAGATTAATTAAAATGGCGACTTTGCGAAATACTCTTTTCTTCTTTCTCTTTCATTTTATTGTCTGTGATTAGGAATGTTCTCTTGTACTTGGGGAACACAGGGAATATTTTCATATAACTAGAAACTTCTGTTAGAGAGGCTGAGCTGATTTTAGAAATGCTGACTTATTGATGTGTTTTCTTCACATCAATTATTGATGGGCAGAGAAATGCATCATTCACTGCTTTACATTTCAGCAGGTCTGAGGCCAACAAGCTACATCAGTACAATATCTTTTTTTTTTTTTTTTTGCAATCAGAGTCAGCACCACAGAGAGCGCTCTGTGCACGGGCTGCAGGAGCCTTCATTAGAGCACATGCATTCCTGCTGGATGTGGAGCAAAGGAATACCGCTGGTGAACTTCTGGTAAATCCACTGAAGTTTAAATGGGAATTTATCCCAGAAAAAATGTATGTGAATGCATTTTCTTATTTCCAGTATTCATACATCATATTGGATTATATTGCTGTATCCTAGCCTAGCTCCAGAAATGATGTTTATGTGTCTCTAATTCCATTTTTTTGGGTGGCAGCAGTGACTAGGTGGATTTCCATTTCACAAAAACATCTGATTTATTATAAGGAATTCTGGGAAACCCTAAAGTGTCCCAAATTTTCACTTGAATAGTCGAGCCTCTTCTGTCTGACATTTTATAGCGCTGCACGCTGCTCACAGATGATAAAACTCTGTTTGACCCCTTGATTTTTCTCTTGTCGCCAGCAGCAGGATGACATATTTTTATTCACTGACATATGTTTATGTTTATTTTATTAGAAAGGGACAATGTGCATTAATTAACATGATTTAGCCACTCGGCCAAATTTGAATTTGCAAGTCGTAGCAGGTTGATGGAATTTATAAACGGGAAACAGTCTTTCAACGTGTCGAGTTGAAAAGACTTCGACATATGTTGACAACACGTGGCTTTGGTGATTTCCTCGTATGTCTTCTAATGTAACCAGCAGGTTAAAGTGAGCCCACTGCGGTTCTTCTTTTATGTTATATACGGTATTATTTATGTGAGCCTACATTTATTCAGCCTCATAACTAATTAAGAAACACTATATGCTACTGCGAGACCTGAATATTAATTTTTTTACTGTGTAAAAGGACACTGCACATACAGGCATTTTTGATTGTGGAGCTGTCCCCTAAAATCTCACTGCTTCATTCCTAATGTGGTTACTTCAGTACTTCAGTTGTTCTCCACAACAACAACATAAATAGGCTAAATCCATTAAAACAAGACTGAAGATATCAATTGTGCAGAACAGTGAAAAAAAACCACCTTTTTAAAACGTCACTTCTACGATGATGCTAAAAGGTTACCATTACCTGACAGTGGATAGAAAAGCAGACAAAAATGTCATATCTTTAAATAAGAGTGGTAATTAATAACATTACATACTCCACTACAAGTAAAATCACTGTGTTTAAAACCAGAATGTTTTATTTTATACTGGAAAAACGTCAAATTTGAAAAGTCGCTAGCGAGTAAAACTGTCCCACGAACGTTGTGTGGTAAAAAGCACAATGTAATCACAGAGACAATGCAAGTATGCACTTTTGATTTATCTTTAAGTACGCTACTTGACAAAATGTACTTGACTTGTAAAATCTGCAACAAGACAGGATCCTCTATTTTTCTGTCTCACTGCTCTCGTAAACTTCTCAGGTTTAATGTAAATCTCTCACAGAGAGTATTCACAGAAGAGGAGGCTGATCTAAGAAAGCTGGAAGCAAAGGCACTGACAGCCTTATATACACTGTATGTAACTAGCTATAGCCACGAGAATGAACTGCAGAGACAAATGTGCAGTCATTTACAGGATAACTTTAAAGAGACAATACTAAGTCCTCTGTAGGACAGAAAGCTGTTTGAACATCAAAGCACAGATGTCGCCTTCGCCACATTATTGTTTTTCACTGATCATTTTCCACACTGATCCACTGATCATCTGTTTCTAAGACTTGATTGGAGTCCACGTAGTAATTGCAGTTAACTGGACATGATTTGTAAAGGCACACACCTGTCTTTAAAAGACTTTGCGTCATCTTCTGTTGTTTAAATGTGCTATAGGCTAAAAATAAAATAGATATGAAAGTCAACACAAAAAAGTTCGTAGTGCATATTTGAGGTATATTTTTTCTTTTCCAAAAAAGAATTTATCTTACCTAATTAAGTGGGCTACTTACTGAACTTAGAGGATAGAAACAAAGTATCAATCATATCGCATAGTATCGATCCAATACCAATACCAGTGTTGCTATCAATACGATCAATATTTCGATCAATCCGCCCACCTCCACTATGGTTAGTCGGTAGGGTTTACCAAAATCTACCAGGTATGAGTGCAAGTAGTTCATGTGAGTTTCTATTTTTTGTATTTCTTTATTTTATAACACATTTTATAATTGTTGTATTATCATGAACAGATTTACCAACCACTGTCTTCTTTAGTGTGACTGTACTATTAAGCACACCTGCTCTATACTCAGTGTTTTGGTATCATTACAGTTGCATACTGTGCATACTATGTAGGGTGGAGAATCCAAGAGGAGCTTTCGCTTTATATCAACGACCATCCCTAGCCTGCCACTACTTCTACACACACACACACACTCGTACACACAAACATACATCCCTGATAGACTCATGCATCAGTATGAGGAACGGCAAGGTGTCGTAGACTTAACAGGAGGGAGAGGGGGCATTTGTAATTTCTTATCGGCCGCTAATTACAGCGGTAACAAGACCCAGGAGAAGTGACGGCTGCTTGGTTTAGACGTCTGCCGGCTTGACAGCAGGGTTAATTAACAGCCTTCCACCAAAATTAAGATGGGACAAAAACTAAATAGATCAAGATACACACGCGCACATTCTCGAGCATGGATGTATGCGAGCGTGCACCTACGCACACACGTACACGCAAAACAAGCAGGCTTTCCATTAAGAGCTTAGATTAAGATAGTCACGCCATCCCATCTATTTCAGTGGAAAATTAGCCTCCCGCTCAGCCGGACAGGCTCAGCCAACTCATAGCCAGTCGTCTCAGACATACTGCATTCATCCATACAACACGTTGGCTTATTGATAGTGGCACATTAACAGGAGAATGTCTTTTCCGATCCCCTGAATATGGCTCATGAGTAAAAGCTGCGATAGTAAATGGTATTAGGGGGTTGACAGCTACACGGCAGCAAACCCTTTAATAACCATGTTGTAATCCCTGCTGAGCATATACTATAATCCCATCTATCTCTCCTCTCTGTATATTGTCTTGGATCTGAAAGATTTGTCTAAGCCCTGACCTAATATGTCCCTATCTGCACCTAGCCTTGTGCTGCGTGCATTCAAGCAGACATAAACAGTCTCTCACAGCCAGGTTAATGTGGCACATTCATTGGGCTGTTGAGTGCGTTACCCCCTCCGCCTTACCAGCTGTCCTAATGTAACTCCTTCAGATAACTCCATTTGGACAGAGAGCCTGTATGAATAAAAGAAGGCGCTAACTCTCATGTTCTTTCTCTTCATGCAGCACCTCCCTCGCTTCTATCTTTGGCCTGCAGGGTTAGGAGATGGAACCTAGAGATGTACTCTTAGTGCATTTTGCCCCGAGAGGCAAGAGGAGGGCTGAACAAAGAGGAACAACAGGGAAAGTATTGCGAGCTTGTCAAAACAGATCACCGCGTCGGGTTTTTTTTCCCCTCCTAGTAAACTTGTTTGTGGCTTTGAGCAAGCGTGCCCTTATTAGGGGAAAATCGGGAGCTGAAATAAAAACGCAAAAACCTCCCAGATCACTTTCACACTTATACTACGGTCAATGCATTGCAGTCTGCTCGTGTTATGGTCATGGTAGTTTTACCGGCGGAAGTGGGACTGTTGCCATGGTTACAAGAAATGTAATATAATGCGTGCCGTGCACTTATCTGGAACGGTTAATTGGTGAATTCTTACGTGAACCCTTAGGTGTCACCACATACATTTCGAATAACTGGACGCATATTTTAAAGAGAGCTTTAACAATGCACGCCTAAAGGGAGAAAATCTGCAGTTCTGATTAGCAGTCAGTGACTATAGACCTCAGTATAGACAAGGAAAGCACAGAAAAGTGATATTTTATAGTGCACGTGCAGTAATTTTTAAAAAGACTATCATTGTAAAATATTTACTCACACTGTATAAAATGTAAGCTTTTCAGCACATTACTTGTGTTTAGTTGCCACTACAATGCTCTTTAAGTGTTCCCATCGAAATCTCGATTAACAGATTATTAATGTGAAATCTAATGAAAGGACCTCACTCGTGTACATTTGTTGTCTTTCTTGAACTATTGAAAGATCACATGATTACTTCTGTGTTGAACATGACAGCTGTATTGTACCATAAAAAGGCACAGCAGTGTACAACTAATATTTTCCTTAAAGACATCATCCTAACAGTATTCAGCTGTACTCATAAAGAAAAACATTTCATCACTCACTCACACTTGAGTAAAAAAAGGACCACAACTAGTAAAACTTGGCGATCGCATTGAATTTTCTTTTTTGCTTCAATCGGTCTCACAGAGATTAGCCTGGTGTTGCCTGGTGTTAGGTGACCTGTCCCCGAACAACTGTGGTCCTGTTGGACCAACAGCGATCACTGACAGACAGATTGGTAAAGATTTGCAAAAAACTGCAATCTAATTCAAAAATGCACACAAATTACCAACAATTTGCTGAAGGTGTGCGATTCACTGTGAATGGCTGCATACCTGGTCCCCATCTTGGAAGCAGTCATTTTAAAAGCAATGCAACTGCAAGTTCATTGCACATGGCTGTAATCATTTTTTCTCCAACCAGAGTTTTCTCTAGTGTGACTGTAGCACCAGAGATGTACCCCAACTCCATTCTTAGCCCTGTGATTGGCTCAGCTGTCCATATAACCAAGGAAACAGCTGTTCGTGTGTCTCAAAGTGCCAGAATTTGAACAAAACTGGGCAACGCTTTAAAGGTCTCATCCTAGCTAGACTCGGTGCATGACCCTAGCCAGATGAGACCCTTTATCCACACAAGAGATGTGTGCCAGTGCACATGAATTGCACTGGCACCCTGATGCTCTCCTTTGCACATTCCGATTCATCTGCTGTGTGTCTGGTGCTGTCTGCGATGTATAATGCAAAGCTAGGGGAGGGCTCATGTGGAAAAAGGAAGGAGGCCCTGGTCCCATTAGAAAGAATAAGTTGTAGTGGCATGTCTGCTAACGGTTCCTTACCTCAGGAGCCCCAGAGATTCATGCTTGAATGACAGTACTGAGCTCAAAGGGGAACTGGGAAAAAGGGAAGAGGGAGGGGCGGAATAGACTGAGATGTCGAACCTTAAAGTAAAGAAGAAAGCTAGCAGACAAAGCTGTTGGTGTGACATAAGGTTGGTCGAATGAAGTGAGACACATTTGGAAACTGTAGTGGAGCTGGCTCGGGGTGGTGGATGGGTGAAGTGGCAACAGTGCCTGTCAATGTGGTAAAACGCCAAGAATGAATGGGTGATAAAAAGCGAGACAGGGAAGACAGAGTGATGGCAGGAGTAAAGTGCAGAGAAGAAAGGGGGAGGAGGAGGTGGAGGAGGAAGGGGGGGTAAAAGTTTCATGAGGGTGTCACTATGAAAGCACCAAATTTTCCTCACACCATCTGTGAAAGAGGCATTCCGCTGGGGCAGCCGATGCAGAGCTTATGTGCACAACGGTGTGTATTCATGTGCCGCATTGTGTGTTTGGGGGATTGTCTGGCCGGAGAATGTGTTTTCCATTATTCACATATCAACAGCGAATTCAGCAGGGAAGAGGAGACACTCGAATATAAGCAAAACAGAGCGAAAAAAGAGAGAAATATCCATGTATCCCCGCTCTTGCTCTGTGTAATTCGTGGCCCTCAAGCTGTACAATACATTCCAGTTGTGCTCGCCTAAAAACCCCTTTTTCTATTTCGCACGGCTATTCAGCATCCTTCACAGCAGGCTTGTGATCTCACTCGTGTCCATTTTCACTCATCTGCCGTTACAAAGAGTCCTGTTTTTTTTTCTTCTTTTTTTTCCTTGCCATGAGAGCTTTCATACCAAAACGCATTTAGCCTGTGAAAAAGGTAAACGAGGAAGGCCTGCGGATCTATTTGTCGTTAATTGGCACGCTGCAACCATAGATTACTGAACATGACAGTGTCTTTTTCAGAGAAATCTATCTGCCGTGACCTCTCTGGCACTATTACAGCAAGGTCAGAGAACGCAGAGGGAAACCAATCAATACCATATTGAGTGCAAGAGTGGACAGAGTCTGATCTAGGGTGACGAAAGGAGGGAAAACACGAAAGAGGACTTGGGCACAGAAAGGAGGAGAGAGAAAGTGAAGCTGTGAAAGGAAAGGAGAGAGAAAAACTGATTACAAAAAGACAGAATCGAATAAGAGGAATGACCGGGGAGGCAAAGGGATGGAAAAGCACGGAGATACACTCAGCCAGAGATTGTGGGACATGGATGAAGGATTGAAAACGGTAGAAATGGAGGATAGTGAGGACGGCCCTAAAGGTGGCTTGCAATCTCGTGGGTGGCAGCAATATCAGTCTGCAGCGGTGCCACAGGCACAAACACACAAACGGACACCCGTGGATGAATGTGGAGTCCAAGACATGGTCAACTTGGGGAGAATATTTTCCAGCTACAGACACAAACACATATTTGCCCCAGGGAGGTGTCTGATAACGCTGCATACTGCAAACTATACACTGTATACTGCATGGTGGGTGTGTCAGTGTGTAGATGTGAGCGTACATGTATATATATTTGTGTAAGTGGCTCATGGTATACTGTACACAAGGTGTGCTGTAATGAATTCTGGGTGATTAGCTGTAGCTGTATCTGGTTTACTATTCACTCACATTTGAAATATGCTGCATGGCTTCATGTACCCATGTACATATATGTACATTAATCAATTTCTACATACTGCACATGACTTTGCACGAATATTTCTTTATGCACACGTACATATTGTTAGTTTTCACAATGGCAGATTTCAGAATTTAGCGTGTTTGAAACTACGCAGCATTTTAACATCTTTTTAATGTAAAGCAGCATCAGTGAGAAACGTCTGGTATGACTTAGCAGTAATTTATTCAACTCTGATACAGTGTAAGTGATGACACTGCTGTCAGCGGCATAAATTTGCACTGTATTACATGCACGCCTCGATTCCTTTGAGTGCATCCGAGTCTAAATAACTTAATGGTGGCCGTTTTCCTCCAAAATTACTATAAGGAGTGAAAAAAGTAAAAAATGACCTTAAACAGTCACAAGAATGAGGTTTGTGTTCAGAGCATTCTAAATTTTAAACCTGTAATAACTAAAGCGACCTGGTACCGAATATTTTTTCTACTGTTTTCTGGTCATTTGTGCTTCATCCACAGTGTTACATTGTGGTTTTAATTTATGCAAACATTCCAAACACTATAAAACACCACAGTAATAGTTCAAACTTCTCTTCTGAAAGTCCAGATGGCTTTGTGTAGGAGCATTTCAGCGCATGCAAATAAAATCAAGAAGGCCACATGATTAACACAAAGGACTTCAAACCCCACACAAAAAACACTGAGGTTGTCAAGGCAACCATGAGGCTGATGAGTGAATGAGTAAAGCACATGGAAAGTTTGTCTGGGGCAAAACTTACCGTCATTTTATTATTATATAGACTTTATTGTGTGACTTGCAGCATATAGAGACTTGTAGCTAATGTTAGCTATGTCATAGGAACGTTTTGTAATTAGCAAAGGTGCAGATAGCATGCTAACACAAAGCAAGCCCACAACCCGGAGTAATGATAAAGCTGAGTACATGCCGACTCCAGCCCAGCAGCCAGATCCTGCTAATTAATTAAGCTAAGTTTAAGAAAAGTAAGGAATAATATAGAAGCCTTGTTTTTTCCCATTTTACTTTTGGCTCATAGTGGCCCAAAAGTGACCTTTGGATTTTTGACTAAAAATGCCCATCCCATACATGCAAAGCATTAGGAGACCACAGTATCCCATTCTTTGTATTGCACCTTACTGTTGGTTGGTTGTGGGTTCTTTCATATGTTGGTTGTGTATCCCACAACATGGAAGCGTTTACCCATTTTGCAGATTTTTGCTAGCAGATGGGCTTCTGAAGGAGGCACCTTTAGGCAATACAAACTCACGAGAGAGCAATGAATTGTTTTCCTTGGGTAAACAAATATTCACCATCTCTTTAGATGTAGGCAGTATTTCAACCAAGAAATAAAGGTAATTAAGCCAAAATAATAAAACTAACCATTCTGATTGTCCTTGAGCGATATTAAATGGTATAGTTTGTCTCTGGGCTGGGTGTTATATGTGCTGAAAGCCTGGGCATGAATCTGCGTGCATACATTATGCTCAGCATTTCTGCTTCGGTCTGCCTGTGTGTCATGAGCGTGCAGTCATGTCCATTCCTCATTTGTCTTTTTCACCTTGCCCTACACCAGATACAAGGCTGCATGTTCAGCATGTACAGAATAATAAGTTTCACCATTACTCCTGAACAAACGCCGCAGTCTGTTTGAATTCTAGCTTTAAAAAAAACAAAACACACACACACGCACTCAGACATGCACACACACACTCACGACCCCCCACTTCTTCTCTCCGAGAGTACTCTCCACGCCGGCCCAGCGGTGCTCGAGTGTGATTCATGTGAGTTTCGCTTCCTCGCCACTGGAATACGACTACAGCTGCTCTCTGCAACCACCTGTTTTCCATCTACGAGGAAATGGAAAGGCAGAGAGATGGAGAGAAGCTGTGTACGATATAAAGTTAGAAGGCTACAGGGAGAAAATTAAAGACAGAGGTTAGCGAGAGTTGGAAACTTTTGAAAGAGATAAAGATGAAACAAGAGAACAAATGCTAAAAAAAAAAAAATGCTCAAAAGACAGAAACACAAACAGAGAGCGGTAGATAAGAGAGGTTTCACATTTCAGGCTGGTGAATAGAGATATAAAGACAACACATATTAGCGCAAGTTTGTATGTGTGAGTAGGAGATAACGAGGCGGCATGTGAGTGCTCTGTGTTTACTCTAATTAACTACATCAATACTGTCAGGCAGCTTTGATCAGCTCCCCGAGCCTGCCAAAAGTCTGCGCAAAAAACACACCCGTCAATCATAGTCATCCTCTTTTTATGCTAATCTTATTCCAAAAAAAAAAAACAAAGGAGAAATTAATTCACTTTCTCTGAGTGAAATGGGTGTCGCAAGTCAAGTCGGACGGATGGATGGATACATGGATGGATGCACAGATGGGAGCACTTCCTCTGATTTGGATTCCACCCTCATTCCATTCCCCTCCATCCACTTCTGCTCCACCC
>VOQK01042252.1:11564-26271 GCA_015052645.1 Benitochromis conjunctus | reverse complement strand
AGTGTATTCTGGTTGCTTCCTCCCTGTCTTGTCATGCTGATTGGATTCAGCTGTGTGCAGTTCCCTCGTTTTCCCTCTGTGTATATTTAGTGTGTGGTTCCTTGTTGGATCGTCTGCGTTTAATGGTGTCAACTCTACTACATCTCTCTGCGTCTCATCCCGTTACTTCCCCATATGTATGGTTCCAGGTTTGTGATGAGTTTTTCCCAGTTTAGTTCTCAGTTCTGTCATCTTAGTTCCTGGTCATCCTCGTTTCTGTTTATTATTTACCACTGTAAATAAACCACTCACCTGCATCTAACGAGTGCCTGCATTTTGGGTCCTTCATTCACAACACCACACAGCTGGCTTGCCGAGCCGTGACAGAACAGGAAGTAAACTCATAACCCTAAAGTAATTTATGACTGATCTGGAGATCTCAAATAATATAGTAAGGACCTAACAGGGAATAGAAAAACTCATAAACACAAGGGATCAACATAATGAATAGAATCCAGGAAAAAGTCCACTTCTTAAATCAAAGCAACTACAAATTAATTAATTCAAAAGGTCCAACAACACAAAACGCTGGCCTTTAAAAATGAAATGACATTCAAATTGTGTGATTATTTGATACCAAGGCCAAGGTTTGATCTGATGGACTACGCAAGCTGACAGCCACACATCTCTACTTAAAGTTTTCTCATGTGATGCAACTAAAAGCAATGATTAAACATGCTTTACACTAGAGATATACTCTCTTTGATTTACATCTGCAGTGCATTGTTAAGAGCAACTATGGAAAAAAAATTGTGCAGTGAAAGGCCAGTCATGTTTACATGATAACACTAAGAGGAAGTACTGTAAGAAAACATGTGAAAGCTACGTTATGCAAGATGAATGGCCCTGCTATATATTTACTGGATCATGTTGGATGAAGTTTTGTACATTTATTACTCTTTGCTCACATAAAGTCTATGTTTAAACTTGATGTCATGGTAAACCTTGTCTCATGTTGCCTACGCTTGTTAACCAGTGACAGAATTTCTTTCTAAAAGAAAACTAGGCTACAACTTATTTTACTTGCTATGACTCTATGTAGTTGTGCGAATGAATCTAAATCAAACACTCTTAAAAGCACCCACAGCAGGCTGCATGTAAAACACATACGTCAGATATTTAACACAAAGCAAATATCATTTTTTGACATCAGTCATATTAACTCACTGTAGTAAAATTGGTTACATTGCCTGCATTAGTTCCAAAAGTTATTTTTGGTCAAGTCATGAGAAACCATAAGCACGAGTGACGCTCAGGGGTGAAGACAAGATGTGGCCAAAGGGGGCTATAACCTCCTGCCATGCCATACAATAATAGAGGAAGCAATTGAATAGTTATGCACATAATAAGAATAATAGTTACATCTTTTTTTCAGATTTTATTTCTTTATTTTTGCAGAAACCAATTACATAATGAAAAACTTTAGCACCTCTTCCAAGCTTTTAATCATTTGAGAGTTATTTGACAAAGTGTATATGAAACCTTATGGTGCACTTCTACGTGGCAATAAATGAGTTTCTTTACTGCACAAATTTAAGTCCTTGTCTCAAACTGGCCACCTTTATAATAGTGGGGCGATTAGCCACAGAAGTTGAGTAATAAGCTTTAGATCACAGTCGACACATCTAGTTTTTCATCAACTTTTCCATGTGTCCCTGTTGCAACACACCTGAATACAATTAGTAGGTCATTAGAAAGACTATAGAGCTTGACTGCATGCTGAGGTGGCAATTCAGCCATTTGATTCATGTTACAGCAGCTCATGAGTGAATGAACACGGTGCAATAAAAATACTTTTAGAAGTACATTTTTCCAAACACATTTATTTACATGTATTTAAATTTACTTGAGTGGGATTAGGGGTTGCAACCTCAGCATGCAGTGAAGTTCTATAGTCTTGCTAATGACCTACTAATTTTATTCAGGTGTGTTGCAGCAGGGACACATGTAAAAGGTTCAGGACACCGGCCCTCGAGGACTGGGGTTTGACACCTGTGTGCTAAATTAACCAGTCAGAGCTTCTTGACCAAAATCCCTCCCAACCACCACCACCACCACCACCTACATGCTTGAAGTCCTTGAAAGGGACAAACTGGACGATGTCGCGGAGGACAGGCTCGCCCTTGGGCGAACGCAGAATCCCGTCGTCGCCGTCCAGGATCTGCATGTCTGTGAAGTCTGCGTTGCCCACGCCAACAATGATGACAGACATGGGCAGGTGAGAGGCGTGCACGATGGCCTCTCGCGTGTCGGCCATGTCGGTGATGACGCCGTCCGTCAGGATCAGCAGGATGAAGTATTCCTGGTGGGACATAGGTAAAGGAGGCGGGTGGAGTTAACAGAGTGCGGGTGGGGGATGTGGACAGGGAAGGGAGGGTATTTGTGGGATGTTCAATTAAATTTGTGTTTTAAAAATGGCTTCTTGTCAGGGGCTAATTTGAATAAAACTAATTTTAATCCACCAGAGAGCCAGAGAGAAGCAGTAGGCATTAAGTCAGCGAGGAATTTCTGCTCTAAAATTTATGACCGAATTAAATTAATATCAATCGCTCCAAGTTCTTTTCGATTCACCTTTTTTCTTTTTTGATTCATCTTTTACGTCCTCTGATTTTCTCTTTTTGTCTTTTTATTACTATTTGTCTTTTGCTTCTCTCCATGTGTGCCACTGCAAACATCAACAGACACAATAACAAGACCAAATGAGTTTTTTTCTCTCTCCATCTTTCTCTTTCTCTCTCTCACCATGGCTTCTTTGGTGTGCATTTCCTCTGAGGCAGAGGAGGCCACTTTCTGAATGATTGGAGCGATGTTGGTGGGCCCGTACAGCTGGATCTTAGGGAGGCAATTCTGATAGGCCTCCACCACACCTTGGATCCCTGCAACACACACACACGTGGGTTGTTTTTGCCGCCATTTTTCTGTTTATTGCCTGACCCTGGAAAGTCAAAAGTTCTCATACTTGCAAAAGCATCTGCTAAGATGAATCAGAGTCTGTGTATGTGACCGCACTGTGAGGCGACCGAGCATTTTGTGCAAAATATTCCCGTATTATCCTCACAAACACAGGACGACACGTGCGCACGCACACACGCGCCGTCACGGCGGGAACGTCAGCTATGTGGAGAGAGGAGCACAGAAGCCCATTTCACACATACAGATTAGTGTTGTTTTTCTTTTTGTCCGCGAGCCTGAAATACTTCCAGCAGCATAGTGACAAACCTCCCAGCTGCGTGTGTGTCCGTGTATTTTCAAACGCGTGCGTATGTCTGTGCATATTTGTGAGGTGCAAAAACAGGGAGAAAAAAAATCAGGAAAAGATATAAAGGGGGGCTGACAGCAAGAGAGATATGAGAGGCATGCAGGGGACTGCTTTGGTTGTGCATGTGAATGTTTGTGTGAGCCTTAGTAAGCAAAGGAGTGTGTGTGTGTCCGTGTTTGTGGGAGGAGAGGGGTGTGGGTAGCTCACCTGCACATTCAGGATTGTCCTCATCAAAGTTCACAGCAAAATCGTGTGAAACCTTCAGGCAGGGCAGAAAAGACAGGGCCTTTTTACTGCCACAACAAACCACTCACACTCTGCACGATGCATTCAGTCCAATTTACAGGTTGACAGATGTATTCTCCTTTCATGTTGATCAAAAGCAAGCTGAGCCTCCAAAAAGATCTCAAATCTAAATATAAATCTCCAGACCCACCCCACCCACCCTGCCCTTTGCTTTTGCACACATACGCATGTTCCCAAATGTCCTACCTTGAAGTCAGGGGGTATCAGAGCTCCAAATCCAAATGCAGGGAACATCTTATCACTGGAGAAAAAGAGACAGACATATTTCATTGAAAAAAAACGAAATAAATATAAGGGAAAAGGAAAGGTAAAAATAATAGACAAAAGCTTTGAGATTCATAAAGCAAATGAAGAGTTTTTTTCATGCTGGCTTTTGTGAAAGGATTTGATTCTCAGAGGAAAAATCCAGAGTGTGTCTGTGTTTGGATGCATGCCCTTGTGTCAGCATTAGGTGAACGATGATTGATGGAGTGGATTCTACCTGTCATAGTCTTGGCATATCTCCCCTACAGCCACCAGCGCTTTGAGGTACTCATTGGGCTGGTAGGGGTGGATGTAATGGAGGGAGCAGCTGTTTCTGGGATCCCCATTGGATGCTGTAAAATCTATCGCCACCTGGGATGGAAACACGCACGCTCACACAGGCGGACACGAATGGCACATTAATGTAAACACTGACGAGATTACATGTGAGGGGACTTACTGTGAACTGAATCTGGCAGCCTCCCATGATGTAATCCAGGAAGGAATACATTTTAATAATCTGTCAGAAAAAAACAACAACATATTATTATTAATTTACTAGTTTACTAATACTATTTATTGACTTTTCTAGTAATTTCTCCAGCCCTAATTTCTTCATATTTTGTTTCAAGTAGCCAGACTTTTTTTTTATGTGTTTCTCTCACACTTCTCCAGGCTTTCTGAAGGCCTTTCAAAGTTTATCTTTGGACATTGGCTACTTTTTCACTCATTTTCAGCCAAGTACTTGTAGCTGACAATTTTCAGAGGAATGTATTGTTTTTTGTTAAGCCATGAACGTTGACCTATGAACCATTCAAGTGTAAAAAAGACACACCATCTGTAAAACATGGAGGAGGCTCTATCATGGCTTAGCACTACATTCAGCCAGTGGCATCGAGAATCAAAATTGAAGGAATTATGAACACAGTAGAATAATACCATACCAGCAATACCATCTGAAAAGCATTTGATTGGTAACAGTTTCATTTTTCAGCATGACAATGATCCCAAACACACTGCAAATACAGTAAAAGCATACCTGGATAGAAAAACACACAATAAAGCACCATCAGTCATGAACTGGCCTCCAGAGCCCAGACCTCAACATTACTGAAGCAGTGTGGGATCATCTTGACAGAGAACAGAACAAAAGGCACTCAACATCCAAAGAAGAGCTTTGAATGTCCTTCAAGAAGAGAAACAAGAGCGATTCCTCAAGACTACTTAGAGAAATGACAAGAAAGCTTGTCTAAGAGAGTTCAGGCAGTGTTAAAGATAAAAGGTGCTCATACCAAATACTGACTTGCACAAACTTTGTTTTTGCTTTATATGTTGTATTTCCACGTAACCTATAAATTGCTGCACACGTTTTCCGTTTTCCTAGCAAAATAAAATTTATTCATAGTCGGATCAGTTTCGGACATCTTTAGAAACACAATGGTAATAAGGTTTGTGCATTTATCATTCTTTTCTCTGTTTAATATAATTGTAAAAAAATTGCGTATTTAGGTCTATGAATATTAATGGGACAAAAGTAGCAATTATAAGGCACACCTTTTTTCACTGCTATCTAATGCTTTAAAAGTCAAACAATTAATCCCCCAAACAGTCAGTTGAGATTAAAATTAATAAAGAAAATAATCATTTTCAAAAGAGGGAACGCAGACAGTAAAAGCTTTACCTCACCTTACAGTGGTTGAGGATGACAACGCCAGAGTTTCTGTAATTCTTCTTCTTCATCTGATATTTAGGATTGATGCATTCCCATTGGATCTAGGCACACACATACACACAAGTTATGCAGATGGTATCAAGGGAGTGCAGAAGGAATTTCCTTGACTCGTTAAGTATTTGCTACATAATGATGCAAAGCTATTAAAAAGGAGCTCCGCTTTTATTTAAATAAAGACTATTTAGCATATGTGAATAAAAGCACTGACAGAGATGCAAATGTTACCACGGTGCGGTGCATCAAAATGAATTTATGGCCCTGAGTCAGTGAGCAAACATTACTTGTTTTATTCCTCTCGTGTGAGCATGTGCAGGAGCTTAAGCGTGCATTTTCTCACCTGTTTGCCCTCCTGCTCTACCCTCATCTCCTTAAACGTGGTATGAAACTCCCCGATAAAGTCATGTTTTCCATTGGAGTCCCAGTCCCAAACTGTGCACTGGAATAGACACACACACGTTCACTCATTTAGAGCACAGCTGCAACACCGTTACCTAAACGAACACACACAGGCACTCGCAGGCATGCAGGGAAATGCCATGCTGAATGATTGATAAGGCGATGTTGGTGGGGGGGCAACGGAGCGGTGAAATATTAATCTGAGGATGCTGAGAGGGACGCGGCTTAAGCGACAGCTTAATGCTTGTGTGTGTGTTTTTCGACATAATAGTTTGTCTTGCTCTTAGGAGCTAGTGAGCAAGAAAGATTGCCTCAATCAAGTGAGGGTCAGCGGGGCAAGGCTAAGCGCATCATAAAGACACAGTCCTTTCATTTCAAAGGGTGGCACAAGGCTTTCATATGTAGGCTGTCTTGGGAAGTCGCTACAATCAATGATATTCATAAAGGTTTGTCAATAGAGACACATGTTAACTTGGGTCTTTTGTGAAGCTCTAATGCCTGTGAATGAGTCCTTCAGCGGTGCAGTTTTGTACTGTAACCTCCTTGCATGAGGTCACCCCAGCAACTAGCGATCAGAAGCAATCCAGCAATGCTTGATTAAAAACAATGACTCGCTGTAATCCCCTAATTTCCTGTCTGCCACTTAAGCTGTTCAGAGCCTGCACCTAAAGCGTGCGTGCATGTTTGTGTGTGATCGTTCGAGGACCGCATGCATGTTTGTGTTTGTGAAAGTAATTTGTGTGCGCGCGAGGAAGCGAGCGCTCGCTTTTGCAGCCATGCTTCCACTTCAAACTGCTGAGAGCTGTGCTAGAGAGTAATGAAAAAATTAAGAAGCTCTGTTCCATTCACTGAATACTAACTGTTTGACAGAGAGAGAGAGAGAGAGAGAGAGAGAGAGAGAGAGGGACCAGCGACAGGACAGAAAGAAAAGTAAAGAGGTGGAGAAATGGGCTCCTTGCCGATTTCAAGCACAAAGGAAGAGACGGCGAGACACTGCAGAGGAGGGTTATGCATTTATGCATTGGTCAGTTAAGACTCTGGTGAAAAGAAAGCACTTGTCTGAATAGAAATCTCTGCCCTGCCATTTCTCACTAAAGCTCTGACTGTTCGAAACAGGTAGCCCTGGAAACCATAGCTGACAGCGTGCGTGCGCGTGCGAGCCCTTTCTCCCGCTGTCAGGAGCCACGCAGAGTTAAGATACCTCTGAATATTTAATGAACAATCTCATGTTTATTCATGCCAAAGAATAACTGTTCGCGGCGAACATGGAGGCTACCGCTTCCACGCATACACAAAAGGCGAAGAGATCTCCTCTGACGAGTAAAGGCGAGAGTTTAAGATAACCACTGAGCTCTATAACGCCCGTCTGACTTTTTAAATAACACAATGCTATCATAAAAACACCTGACCTGAACTTAACTTCTGGAACTGAAAAGAGAAAGGGACAAAGGCTTTTTATATGTGCCGCTGTCCTTTGCATTAATGTCATGTTTTGTATGTAGGTGAAAAAGGGTAAAACGACTTTATTTTATTGCCGTTTTCAGTTTTTATCTGCATTTATTGTATGAACAGCATTTCTTTTTTTTACTTGTTAAATAAATAAAATGTGCACGCATTCGAGTGCTGCTTGGCCTCGGCCCTCTTAATGAGCCTTGCATTTCACTGAAGGAACTTAAATAGTTGCATGGCCAAGGATTTATCCCACTGTGATTGTTGCAGAAAAAATATTCCCAGACTCACCTTAAGCTCCCTGTCATGGTCTCCACTGCAGAGTGTGTTTAAGGAAACTTTGAAGGATTTCCAAACTGGGCTCAGGTTATTCATGACCGTCTGTGCACAATAAATACAAAGAGAATTCACACTCGTTGTTTATTTCCAAACTAAAACAGCTGCCTACGTCTCCACGGATGTGCGAGTGCAGTTACCTCGGTTCTGTGCACAAGCGACTCAGTGCCGTCATCATTTATTCTAAAAATCTCCAGAAAAGGGTCTGACTTGCTGAAGAAATCCTTCAGAGAGAAAACATGCATGTAAGGCAATCTCTCAGAACTCCCTTTGATCACCATAAATCATTCGAACACTAACAGAATCATTATTTCGCCCCCTTTAAACTCCTTTTCTTCTTTGTTTCTTCCACCTATCCTTTTCCTGTCCTCTCCAATTTATCCACCACTCCCCTGCTTTTTTCCACCTTTTCCCCAGGGCACTACTTGTTTGGATTAGTCATCCATGTCCGTGTGTGTTTGTGTATGTGCGCACATGTGCCGGCTGGAAAATTAATATAGTTATCGGTGTATGTGGTTGGGGTGGTGAGATAAAAGAGGGTTATTGGGAAAGGGGGTGCCCACCTATCTCAGCAGGCCTCCTTTAATACCAGCTTGTACAAGTGTGTATTGTGCGAGTTTCTTCATAATCGTGTCCCACAGCTCTGCCCACATACTTCTCCAAGCACACACACACACACACACACACACGCGCGCGCGCGCGAACACACCAGCCAGACAGCATGCACACACAGACTCACATCGTCAATATTAATTACCCTCATATCTTAAGGAAAACCTCAACATTTCCGAGTATTTTTGAAAGTGCACAAACCTTATCGTCCAGCTTGCGCGCACTGAATGAGAGTTCAACGTAATCGTCATTTCCAGACAATTCCTCAGCTGTCACCTAGACAGCGGGGCAGAGAGTGAGGGTGGAGAGGGACGGTTGGGAGGCAAGAGGAGAGAGAGAGAGAGAGAGATTGACACGGAGATGTAAGAAGGAGGTGAGAGAAAATGAGATGGAAATGAGCTACAGCACAGATTGAACGGGCAACATCATCAAATTAATTATCTTCAGGGTGTCTGAGTGCACAGAGTTGGTGTGTGTGTGTGTGTGTGCGTGTGTGTGTGTGTGTGCGTGTCTGTGTGTAGGAGTGTTTAACGTGGTTTGGTTGACTTTGTGACCTGTGCCATACCGTACCGTGATAGAAGACTTTCCAGCAGTGTTTCCCTGTTTGAGAAGAGCTTTAGTCAGTTTCCGCTGTGAAACAATCTGAAACAAAAAGAAAGAAAAAAAAAATCACCTCAGATGTTCCAGCCTCCGCTTAGAGTTTGTGTCTGTCTGGAGAATACAAGTCAAATATTCACTCTACTTCTGACTTGAGTCTCTAAAAGCTCCTGAACATCTGACTTTTTAGCTGCCTGGCATTTATATTCTGCCTTTCCACTCGCTTTCCACTATAACCCACATTTTCCAATGTTCACACACACCCATACAGTTTGATTTATTACACATACGCACTCAGACACCAGTGAATGTACCAGGGGCAATTTGGGACGCATCCACATGGGGACTGGAGGAGCTGGGGATCAAGCCAGCAAGCTTCTGATTATTGGATGACTTTCTCTAGCTCCTGAACCACAGCTGCCCCATTTGGCACTAATATTAATAAACTGTCAAGGCATTGTACATTAACTATTTTATTTTGTTCATAGGCTTCACAAGGTTGTGCCACCATGTTGCTCCCCTTAAACAATAGTTATCAACTTAATCTCTTATAAATCTAACCCTAATAAATAACCTCACTGCTCAGGATCTTAGAGCATTTAAGCACAGGAGCAAAGTGACATCGAGCAAACCTCCAGGGTCTACGGATGACTCAAAACAGAACCAACATCTGGTGCAATAAATTAATATCTTAAAAAAATGTAAAGAAATAACTAGACAAAAAGAGGAAACTATGATAATATGAATAGTATTCATGATTAAAATATTAAAAGGTGGTAAAAGAGATACTGTCGACCTGGCGTGACTGACTTTGCCAGCCAGTTCTGGAGCCTCCTGGGTGGTGCTCTGTCGCCGCTTCACTGCAAGTGGCAGTGATTGCTGCTTGCGCTCTCGGCGACCAATTTATCCTTATTGTTATTTGCCGTGGTGAAGGTTTTGATGATGGCAGTCGTAATACCAGCAGAAAATCTTATAGTGGTGTTATTTTGTCGAGGACTTTCAAAGGTACCACAATTTCTCCCTTTTTCTATTTCAGCTGCACTTTATTCTTTCATCGCCTGACAGTGTGCTACACAGGCAGCCAAGTGCACTCACGATGATGTGTCAAACACACCAACCGACTAAAAGACAGCCCCTTCCTGCTACAGCTAAGGCATTTGTACACATACATGCATGCACATTAGCAAACATCTACATCTGCTACTTAGAATTTCCTTCGTATCAAGAAAGCTTATTGTGTGTTCCCAATGCAAGTAAACCAAGTAGTCTGTCTGTGTTGCTGACAAAGAAGGTTCACATAGAACCTGGCAGATCCTATCTCCATGTCAGGGATAACAGATAATTATAAGTAATCACTGACGTGACCAATCTGGTGCCGGCATAAAGCTGTTAATAAACTCAGAGGGAAGACTGCTTCGCAGCTGGAAACAACAAACAAAACTTCAGCTCGTGTTTTTGTCAAACCCCTGAACTGGATACAAGCTTTGAGACTTCCTCTGAAATGTTGATAAAAAGTAAATTATATGTTAGGGATGCAGGTGATTACTGCACCTAATATAATAGGCATTGCACTTACATCACCTAACTTGATGCACAAATACACACAGGCACTATTGTAGATATTAATCAAGGTACAGTGTGTACAGACGTATAGACCGGTATGACATATAATGCATTAAGTCAGGTGGACAACCTACTGCAATCACACTGTCACTGCATGCTAATGCAACAACTAAAGAAACCATCCACGCCCGTGTGACACCTACACTGCATTTGTGTGCAATGCTGGTGTGTCCACTGTAAGTCTGGGGAAAATTATTGGCATGCACTCAGACGTTTGGTCTGATCCTTAGACACCATTACCTGGCACTACTGAGGCATTTCATAATTAGAATCTCATTCGTTGTCTTTATTTATTCATTGCTTCCGTTTCCCTACAATGTGCTGTCAGGGTTTGTTTTGTTGGTCTGCCAATAAGGCAGAAAAACAACATTGATTGTAACAGAATTAAGTCTTACAGCAGGTATAAGTGCTTACATGCAACATGTCAATATCTGTTACAGTATTACTGATGCAACACATCTGCAACAAGCAACTATTTGGGCTTCTATCGCACACAGAAAAGGGAAAATGATCACACTATTGCTTCAAATGATATGATGTAAGATAAACATAACCTCTATTTTTTAAAATACAGATATTAACAGAGTTATAATATGTATATACAAACAATAGCTTCCAAACAACTGCACCAAGAAGCTTTCACACCCTTAAGTCAGTGTTATACATGCTCCAGCTCTATGCTGTCTCTGATGAGTAGTAAAATGTAAACACTTCCTTTAACTGCACCCTGACATTAAAGATAAGGGAAGCACTGGGCTGTGCATCCTATTTCCTTCCATTCAATATTACATTAGATGGCAATTCCCTCAAATGCACTTATTCAAATTGCTAATGAGTAGTACTGCAATAACAATTTTCTTTTAAATGCTCTTGGATATTGAGTGAAGAATGCAAATAAACCAAATCTTTAAATATTGATTACATCTTCTTCATTAAAAGAGGCGCAAACCCATTAAGTGAATAACAAGGCTATATAGTTTAGCACAAGCACATATAAAGGCTTTGAAAACAGTTCAGGCACCCTCAGGGCTTTTTATCAGAAGCACTCATGGACAGAGAAAGCGTGTTAAGGCAGACAGTGCATCAACTGAACTCAGGCTGAAAGCTGACATCCTTCCACAACTAAAATCGTTTTTTAGTCATTGAAACCTAATACTGTGTAAGTCTCCCTCGTGCCACCAAAACAGCTAACACTCTTTGTGGCATGCATACAGGACCTCTAAGGATGGCCTGCGGCATCTGGTGGCAACGTGGGCAGCGTATCTCTAGCGCCATGTAGGTTGTGGTGTTTGACCTCCATATGTATCCCACGGTTGCCCAATTGGATTGGGATCTGGGGAGTTTTGGATGCCAGGTCAATGTCTAAGACTCTTTGTTTCATTCCTTTAACCGTTTCTAAGCAGGTTTTGTGGTGCGTTTGGGGCAATTAACCTTCTGGGGGGGAAGAAGTGCTGATGACACAGTGGGTGTCCTTGGTCTAAAATAATAATCATATTTAGAAGTTACACTCACATAAATGCCAAGGCCTGAGGTTTCCTGAGAAAAAAATAGCCTCGTTACGATATCATCAGTATTATTTACTTCACCTGCCGGTGGTTTTAACGGAGTAGCTGATTGAGCGCATACTCAAGTAGGCGATTCTTATCCTTACAGGATGCTGCTCTGAGGAAGATTTGTATGCTTTTCACTGCACCTACTGTTTGGGATGCACAAGGTAAATCCAGTTTGGAGGTTACGAGTACACTTCTGTCATGCTTTCACCTCCATAAACACTCACATCACACACATTTCTGATTGTTTCTGAATGTTTCTCACGTTCACTGACCTACCTCACCTACTCTTTAATTTTCAATCAGTTTAAGCTTGACTTATAGGAGATACGTGTTATTTTTGTTTAACTTCGGTGGGTGGTGGGAGTAGAAATAACACTTTGTAGTGTTGTAAAGTGTTATTACTGTTTCACTTATGTTTGCACTCATCAGTCACACCTCTTTTCCCAAGCGACCTGCTTGCCTCGTGCATGCTCTCCCTTTAGAGAGTGCACAAACCAAAACAGAGACTCACTGACCTGTCCTAAGGTACACTCCATGGATCCCAAGAAGTCAGCATCACGGAGGCCATTGTTGCCGGAGCTGATGTCGTGAAGTTCAAAGCGGAGCCTCTGGACCTCCTCAAAGTAATAATCCACCAAGAAAATCTTGGAGAAAACCGGGCCGCTGCTGCTGCGGATCACCTCTGTGCGGTCCACCTGCAGACACACGCAAACAGCTTCACGACACTACGTTTAAAGCATCTGTGGCATCTAGAAGACCAAAGCTTAAAGTAGAGAAAGCAAAGTTGACTTCTACTTCTGGTGTTTCCAAATTTCTTAAAAAACAGAAAACTTAGTATTTCAGTTTGTTTCAGAAACATCATCATGGACTGCAATCATTACTGTTAAAGTCACTGCAGCACACCAGAGTGACTATTGTGAAAATCACAGGGAAACTGGAAAAATACTTCCCTGTTAAATAAAAAATTAAGTACTTATCATTTTTTTTAGGTCATCATTATCTGTACAATTATTCTTATCACGATAAACAGCAACTCAGTAAACACTATTCACTGGTTTTTATATTTGTTGTACCCCTTTTTACAGATTCTGTTATATAAGTACTTGTTTATTCAAACCGCAGAAGCTGAATTGATAAACTCTTCGTAACCTTTAGCAAAATCACTGAGATCTTTTATGTGTGTTGGTGAAAAAAAGAAATCCATTATCAAGACATTCGGCAAAACCTGATTATTCTTCTTGGACACTGGATTCAAGTTTTCATGAAATTTCGATAAAGAACATCATTTATAGTTCTTCTGAAAGAGCGTTTTCATAACACTGTGTTTTTTACTACAGGCAGTCTGACTTTAAATGGATTTTTTGTGCTCTTTCCAAAGTGAACTAAAGTATGAAAATTGTACAACAGAAACACTGACGCTGAGCATTGATTGCGAACCTCAACAGACTTTTCAGAATTGCGGCAATAACCACAAATAGCCATTACCACATTGTTTACACTTATCAACTTGAGAACTGCGGCTATTGATTTTTCGTGATGACTAAAAATCACCCGAGCTGTTTGATTACACAGAGATTTGACTGCAGCTGTAACATTGATCTCACATTTTCATCCCACTGACTGCTCAAAGGATTGGGAAGCAAAAAGAAAAGTATGTTGCGATGTTGTCAACAAAACCTATCTAACGCTAGCAGCAATGACTGGCTCCCTTTTATGGCTGATAACCCTGTGGCATACGAACACACGCAAACACAGACAAAAGTGAAGAGCGCACCAGCAAGCTCGACAGACACACAAATGCTGGCCTTTTCCTGATGCTTTTCTCAATAGGCTGGCAACTCATTAAAGCATCGAGAGACATGAATACATAAACACACAAACACACACTCACCCAGCGGCCTAAACACACTCTCTCGCAACAATTATCCAATTAAGACACTAGATCTGATGGGCAATGATAACACCGGCCCACTCCCACACTTGTGCAAAAGGGGCTTACTGTAATGCATAAACTCACTCATGAAGACACAGACGCGCACACACGACACAAAAAACGCAGCACTGTGGTGTACAAAAGCTTTTTGTGGCGTCTCCAAAGGAGGAATAATGCTGCACTACTTTCAGAGCGCTTGATCTCGAGCCCCTGTGGAAATGGAAAGTAGTGTATGCGTGTGTACGTGTGTGTGGGGGTGCATGCAGCATCCGTGTCGCTGACAGTTTGTGCAAACGAGTTACACGTGTGAATTTACATACGTAAACGTACATCTGCTGAGTGGGACAGTGTAGCGCCAAATGTGGAAGGATTTGCACGGATGCGTGGGTGTGTGTAGCTACATATTTAAAAAGGAAGACTGTTCACTCCATATACTGTATGTCTGTCCATCCCAAAGGCAGAGGAAAGAAAACTAAAAATAACCAAAGATCCTCTTTTTTTGCAACATCGCCCTGATTCCTCATTCTCAACGCTGATGTCGCCGCTTGTGAGTCCTCAGCATGTCTTTGGCTTCAGTAGAAATGCTTTGTGTGCGAGGATGAGATGGCATTTGAAAGGCTTGAAAAGCA
>VOQK01042251.1:17678-30968 GCA_015052645.1 Benitochromis conjunctus | reverse complement strand
CCCCCCCTGCACACAGCCTTCTCATCACTGTCACGAATCCATGCATGTAGTCAATAACGCTACCACAGTATTTCAGCATGTAGCTGACGCTACTGAAGAGAAGCAAGCACAAATGAAAGAATTTTTAAAGTAGGTAATTTAGAAAGATGAAGAAAGCTATTAGAAAGAAAGGACAGGACGGGAAGACGAGAGATTATTTTCAAAGGTAAAGTCGGCTCAGCAAGTGAGTGGAAATTTAGTATCCCCGTTCTTGTTAGATTTTTTTTTAACCAAGCAGAGGATCTGCTCAATTTGCCTGGTTATTTCATAGAGAGTAAGATCTATGACAACAAATGACAAATGATAATCATTCCATGTTTTTCAGATGTGATGCAAAACAGTAAGTGCAGGTTAAACTGGGAAGTCTGCAATACTGTGGCTCAGTTTACAATGATGGACTATGTACAATTGGTGCAAGACAGACTGTGGTATCCATGGTCACAGCTAGGTTAGGTCATGGGTTGCAGGAAAGAGAAAGACGGTGCTGAAAGAGTTTTGAATTGAACTCTATGGGAGCGCGCTGAGAAAATAATAGTAGAAGTACAACTTTCATGGGAGCAAAATTTTAAAACTTTATTTGTGGGCAGCAAGTGAGCGAACGTTTAAATTTTATTATTCAGATTTGACTGGATATTTTATACTTTGCATGCAAACCTGCAACTCATACTGGTATGAGATACCAGTGCTTAAAGCCTTTCAGTAACTACCTACCTCAATGACTCCATAATACTTAAAGAAAGGGAAAAAATCCAGCAAAGATAAATAATGAGTGATAAATCCAAATGAGATACCTTTGATTCAAATCATCGTCAATATGTAAGAGGTGGTCATGGAGGTACAACAGTGAGTGTTGTGCCTCCACAGCCATCTGTGAAACAGGGTGGAGGCTCTTTCATGGTTTGGGGCTGCACTTCAGCCAGTGTTGTTGGAAATCTTGTTAAATTAATGAAATTATGAACACAGAAAAGTATCATCAGATTTTCATCTGCCATTTTGAAAGCATCTAATTGGCAACAGTTTCATTTTTCTGTGTGATAATGATCCCAAAAACACTGCCAATGTAGTAAAAGCACACTTGGAAAATAGAAACAAACTCAATAAAACGTGATCTTCCCAGAGCTCAGACCTCAACATTATCGAAGAAGCGTGAGATCATTTTGACAGACACCAGAACAAAAGGCAGCCAGCATCCAAAGAAGAGGGTTAAATGTCCTTCAAGAAGCCTGGAGAACTAGTCCTGAAGACTACTTAAAGAAATTACAAGAAAGCTTGCCTAGGGTAGCTCAGGCTGTGTTGAAGAATTAAGAAGGTCATACCAAGTACTGACTTTCAAGTGTGTGATACTTATACGGCTGGACCTTGCTAACCAACAAAAAACAACCAAAACAAGGCAAAGCACCAAACTAAAGACTTAAAAACAGGACTTTGCGAACACATGGGTGATAGCATAATGGCTACCTTCATATTTTATATACAGTTTATGGGCTGTGCCAACTGAGAGTATTAACCAGAAAATGGAGCCCGTTTCTTTCATCCAGAGCATTGTGGTACCTCACTAAGAGCTTTGAGCCAGTACAATGAAATCCATTTTAAAGGATGTCACAGTCAGTCGAGCTTGCAATTTCGGCCATCACAGAGACTAAAGAGCGTGAGGATGAGAGGTGAGTCTGACATAAGGTTTGTGTGAAGAGGTGAGGACAAAGACGAGAAAGAAGACAACAGAAAGAATAGTGGACACATCACAGAAGGGCCACATTTACAAGGTTGTTTTGCAATGTTATGCATCAGTTATCAGTTTAAGGCCTGTGCCATGAATAGACAAGCAGAAACATGCAAGGACACTGCTTGCACTCTGCAAAGGAAATTCCCTGGTGAAACCTGTGAATGGTGGTTTTGCAGGATAATGTGAACTCTCAAAACTCGTCTATCCTGTAGATTCAGTGTCTGTCTGCGTTTCCTATTTCTCTCCTCTCCACCTCCCTGTGACCCAGTTCTGCCGCACCGCTGCACACATCATTACGTGTCCCACTGAGATCCTCTCCAGACACATCCCAGAGAGTACACATGGAAACACACACATGCAATACATCCACCTGCAAACATGCAGACGAATGTACACACACGCAGGTACCTGTTACTGGAAGCCTGACTATAAATAGACATTAGGTCAAAGACACTAAACTTGCAAAGTATCAGTCAACACTGAGGCTTCATGACTGATTAAAACCAGTTATAGGTCCGGCCCCAGGAATGACCTGCACTTAGTCACATTTTCACAGTGTGTGCAATCGATCAGTGAACCCACGGTAAGAGAGCAGCTATTTATCCAACTGTGGCTGCACTGAAGTTCAAAAGCATTTGACATCTGACTGTTTTACAAGTGAAAAATGACATAATGCAAAAACTTGACACTGCACAATCAATGATATTACAAAAATTGGATTATTTTGTATTTTTCCATGAAGATATACGTTATCAATCACACGCAACTTGTCCTGCCAGTTTATATTAAACACTAATTCATACACCTACAGCCACATTATTAGGCACGCCTTGCTAGTACTAGGTTGGATCCCCTTCTTCACATCATGCACTGACAAAGGTACTAGGAACATTCCTCAGCGATTTTGCTTCATATTAACACTATAGCATTACACAATTGCTGCAGATTTGTCCTCATCTCAAAGGTGCTCTATTGGATTGAGATCTGGTGAATATGAAGGCACTTTGAGAACATTGAACTCATTGTCATGTTTAAGAAACTGATTTGAGACAACTTGAACTTTGTGGCTAGGTAGGCTGTGGTGTTTAAACTATGCTCAGTTGGTACAAAGGGGCCCAAAGTGTGCAAGAAAATATCCCCCACACTGTTATACCAGCAGCAGTCTGAACCATTGTTACAAGGCAGGATGGATCCATGTTTTCACACTGTTAATGCCAAATCTGACATTAACATCTGAATGTTGAAGCAGAAGAGAGTCAGAGGAGACTCTCACCAGACTAATTGCAATTTTTGTTTCCAATCTTCTATTGGCCAATTTTGGTGAGTCAGTGTGAACTGTAGCATCAGTTTCCTGTTCTCTGTTGACATCCAGATTCGACATATTCAGAGATGCTCTTCCGCATATCTCTGTTGTAACCAGTGGTTATTTGAACTACTTTTGCCTTCCTATCATCTTGAAACAGTCTGACCATTTTCCTCTGACCTCTGGTATCTATAAGGCATTTTCACCCAGAGAGCTGCTCCTCACTGGATAGTTTCTCTGTTTCAGACTATTCTCTGTAAACACTAGAGATGGTTGTGCAAGAAAATCCCAGCAGATCAGCAGTTTCTGAAATACTCAGACCAGCAAGTCTGACACTAAAAATCGTACCACTTTCAAGGTCACTTAAATCACCTCTCTTCTCTATTCTGATGCTGAAGTTGAACTTCAGCAGGCCAACTTGATCATGTCTTCATATACAACTGAAATAGCTCAGTTTGGAGAGTGTTAGAATGAAGATCTAAAAGTCCCAGGTTTAATCCTGGGTCTCTGCATTTAGGAGTTACCTTTAAGCTTTTCTCTCCACAAGATTAATAAGTTATTGTGTTTCTAAATGTACTGAGTTGTTGCCACGTGGTTGGCTGATTTGAATATTGCAGTGCAAAAGTGAGAAGATGAGCAGGTGTACTTAATAAAATGGCTATAAGTGTAAAACATTCAATAAATTTTCATTAAAATAAATTAAATCAACCCAAACCTGAATGAGAATATATGAACATGCTTACCCATGTTCAGTAACCCTTCCATTATGGATCCAAAGCCACAGTTTCACTGTCCAATTCTTTCTCCAGTCTCCGTTTGTTTTAGGTTGTCTTGGATTTTGTTGCGTAATTTTTTCTCCCCAGTTTACTCCTCTCTCTTTGTCCTTTACAGCGCTAATGTTATTGACTGGTCTTGTGTCACCCGAACAAGCTTGTTCGTGTCTCTTTCATTCATCTTTCTTTCACTCCTCTGCTGCCCCCTCATCTATCTCTCCTCCCACTCACACCATCTGGACTGGGTCCACAGCATGCAACAGTTGCGTGATTGGGCTGAGTTAGCATAAGAGAGCCAATCTGACCTGGCTACAAATGATGCTAAAAATGGAAAATCTTTGTCAATAGACTGTTAAGCCATCAGGGTACACTACAGTACAAAAGGACACGAGTGTCCTTCACCGTTGCAAATTATATAACTCCAATTGTGACCTCAGATTGCGAACTCCAAGCCAAACATCTTTACTCATGCTATTGTGTATTGGTATAAAATTTCAATATCTTGTTGGTAGAAAATAACCAACAATAACTTCTCACTTATTAAGAAAAAGTACTAAATATATGCAGTTCTTCCAATGGTTTTAGTTCAATGCAAACAAATTATCTTCTGGTTTGGTCTAATGTCTGAAAAACATTACTTTACTTTAACGTTACTCCAGTATGTCAGCACCATGAAGACTTTGCTTCAGGGCCAGGGCGCGACTTTGTTGGAGATTCAGGAGGTCCCAGGATAACTGGTCACTTTTAACATACTGATTACATTGCATAGATCTCTGTGGCTATATTTACAGTTATAAAGGAAAAACACTACACCAAGCAATATCATCCCAACTGTTTTATTTTATTAATACTAGCTTTTTTCTTCTGATGGAATTTAAATAAGAAACCAAAATGAGAAAAAAAGTTTAGAGCTGGAGTAGAATAAACACAATCCACAATCTGCCAATTCAAATTTATTTTTTGACAATGCCCTAAAGCTGATCTGTTGGGAGCAATAACATAATTAACTAACCATCAGCACACTACATATAAAGCTTTTGCAAAGAGAGATCTCTCAGAGTAGATATTGGAGCTCTTCTTCCTTCTCGAATACTTAAATGGATGTAAATGTTTTTCTCTCCTTCATAGTGTTTACTCACAACAGCAGCTATTAGAAAACTGCAGGACTGATAAGACGTGTTACTGAAGAGTAAGACTTTGACAAATGAGGTTACACGTAGAGGCGACGTGGCTTGTACTTAAGGAGCACTTTGCGTCTGCGCGGAGCCTCATTCTGCAGAGCTGTCTCTATGCGCGGTCACGCATGGACCCTGGTGGGTGGACAGGTGGGTGTAAATCGTTAGCCAAAGGACAAACAGGACTTTGCTCCTGAGTTGACTATTTAAAGTCTAACCCTGCAGCCATCTAACGTGCAAAGCACACACCTTCGTAGGATCTACTCATGCTGCGCTTGCAGTAATTATCAGACGGAGTAAAGGTCGATTTTACGCATTGGCACCAATGTGCAAGTTAAATTTGCAATATGAACTGAATACCCGAGCAATGCTGTAGGATTACTATCAAAACTCCCCCCGTGGGTCCTGAGTTCTTTTTAAACTTGATTGTGAGTTGCAGAAAAAAAAGAGGAAAACACAAAGCGATCAATATCAGCCACAGCGACGGAAATAATCTGCAAAATTACTTTTAGCTATAAAACAAAGAGAAACAATCATAAAAGATGGATACGGAAGCAAGCACTGACAAGCAGAATTAAGTATTTACTTGACCCAAACAGCGTGTTTTCATTATGATGAGAAGTTGTAATGTTTAGAAGAGAAGTGACCAACCTCTCGGATCTCTCCTCAAGCAGGTAACACGTGCAGGGTGCGCAGGTGCAGGGTACAAAAGTAAATGAAAGGGCTGGCGTGAGTTTTACTGCCACCTGATGGATCGATGTTAATGCTGCACCTGTGAGCTGCCTTAGTCACGACGAAAACAACAACAACAACGATCGATAAAATTCATCTTTATTTATCTTCATTCCAATGCAAAGTGTGTAAGGACGTTTAAAAAGCTCTTTATTAGGAATAATAGGAAATAAATAATTAAAGCGCGCTAAACCTACGTGATTAAACTTGTCAAATGGTAACAGCGTGACTCTCTCCTCTGAGCATGTGTGTGTGTCAGAGCTTGCTGAAAGTGATCCTCGGCGGAGTCTCGGGCTGGAGGATGAGGGTGACTGTGGTGTTGAGGTCCTCTGAGGACGGCACGCTGAGATGGAAGCTCAGCAGGATCTAGACATGCAGAGAGGGAGGAGGCAGAAGAGGGGAGGGGTGAGGAAGGAGGGGGGTGGAAGCATCGAGGAAGAGAGAGCAGAGACGTTTACAGGGATTAAAATCATGCTACAGTGAGGGGTGGAATAGAAATAGATGCATTCTGCTCAAAATACTGCATACTTGTGAAATAGACTTTACTTCACATTTATTTGAGAGCTATACCTGCTAGTTGCATAAACATATTCCCTCCAAAGTTTTAAGATTCGAAAGCAGTGTTAAACTTTACAATTTGTTTGTGTTTGTTTCCTCCATTGATCACCCTGTTTCCATGAACAATAAACCAGTGAAGCTGCCCAACAGTGCAGGAGGTTTCTTATTATTAAAAGGGAGTTTTTCCTTCCCGCTGTCGCCAAGTGTTTGTCCATAGGAATCGTTGACTGTTGGAGTTTTCTCTGTGTTACTGTAGGGTCTTTACCTTACAATATAAAGCACCTTGAGACAGCTGTTCTTATGGTTTGGAACTATATAAATGCAACTGAATTCAATTGAACTTGTTCATAACTAACATTTATAACTATTATTATAACTATTATCTTCACCACAACCAGTATTGTAAAGTGGTGCTTATAGGGGTCTAAATTAATAATTCACTGTAAAACAATTACTTATAAAGCACGGAGTGAATTGAAACCTCCTTTTCTTTTAAATGCACAGCTTTTACTTCTTACCAGCCTTATAACTGAACTCTAGTGTTTCCACTTTTTCCTTTCCTCTTGCATCATTGTCCTTTCTCTTTCATCCCATCACAGAACTTTTTTCTTCCATCCCATCACAGAACTTTTTTCTTGCTTCCTTACTCTTTCCCCTTCCCTTGTTTGCTGTCACTCACATGCATGAGTAAAAGTTGCATCTCGTTCTCAGCAATCCTCCTCCCAACACACTGCCTCGCCCCGAAACCAAACGCCAGGGAGCGAAACCCTGCGGCTTCCGCCCTTTGGCCCTCTTCTCTGCTCCACCGGCTGGGGTCAAAGCGCAATGGATCCTCAAACACTTTTTCACTTCTCCCCATCGGGTAAATACAGACCTGGACCAAAGTCTGAGGGAGAATTTGCCACCAAACGCATGTTAGTCAGATGAATGTCTATGAATGTCTATGTGAGTGCAACAGAAAGAATCAGAGTTACACTCTGAACACTCACCCCAGTAGGTATGTGGTAGTTCTGGAGAACGATGTCTCTGACTGGATACCGCTGCACTGTGATTCCCACCGGGTACAACCTAAACCAAAAGCAATCCAGACATTGAAAACTTAAAGTTTCTGACACATTACCTTTAAATCCTCTTTCAGTAGTCTGACATAATGAATATTGCTGGTAATCAATTCTCATTTAGGTGCCTGAGGGAAACATCTGCTGCTGAAAATCCTTTTGATTAACACAGACACTCAGACAGCTAATGATTATTTCTCATACATGAGTGGAAGGAAAAATTTGTTTCTTCCTGTCTAAATATAAGATATATCATACATTAATTACTGTACAATATTCCTGTTTGAAATTTCCAATGACACCTTTAAATTATTATTTAGTAAAACCCTGTAGCTAGCTAGGGTCAGTGTCATTACTGGTAGCAGGAGGTGGCTCTGGACCCTACAGAGGGTGCACAGGTAGTCCAACTCCTCCAGGATGGCACATCAGTACGTGCCACTGTCAGAAGGTCTGCTGTGTCTCCGAGCACAGTCTCCAAAGCATGGAGGAGATTCCAGGAGACGGAGCTATAGAAGGTCTTTAATCCATCAGCAGGTCTTGTATCTGCTCCTTTGTGCAAAGAGGAACAGGATGAGCGCTGCCAGAGTCACAAAATGACTTCCAGCAGGTCACTGGTGTGAATGTCTCTGACTAAACAATCAGAAACAGACTCCATGAGGGTGGCCCGAGGGTCCGTTGTCCTGCAGTGGGGCCTGTGCTGGCACAGAATACCAGAATTGACAAGTCCATCACTGGTGCTCTGTGCTCTTCACCATGAGTACATGTGACAGACATGTGCTTAGGGCGAACCTGAGAATCCATAGAGAACATTATACTGCCTGTAACATTGTTCAGCATTGTCTGGTTTGGTGGTGGGTCAGTGATGCACTGGTCCAGATCTAGGAGGAGATCTCCCAGTACACCATCCATCGTCTCATTAGGAGCATGGGTACCAGCACGTGGGGGCCACATAAACGACAGAGTTTGAGTTGCTCCAATAAAATTTTTGGCAAACGTTCATTGGAAAAAAACATATAGGAGTGACATGTATTAAAGGTGTCCTCCATAGTGTTGGCACTGGAGACTGCAGAGATGTGTATTTGTAGGTGCCATACTTATTTATTTCCCATGTGCAAACAAATGGATATAAGAGACCATGTGCAGTCACATTCTTGACGTGTTTACCTGAGGACCTCTTTGATTGTGCCTTTAAGAAGTGGTGCCCCCTGCAGGGCTTTCTGAGGATCCCCACCAGCCTGTGCCCACGACGCCCTCACCTGCTGCCTAACGCTCTCCTGCACCTCAGGGTTGCGTCCCAGCTCAAACAGAGCAAACTGCAGGGGTACTGCTGTCTGAAGAGAAGATAGGATGAGAGGTGACACAGAATTAGGTACAGAGACGCAGGCTAAGTTAGGCTATCACACATATCGGCACACACACGCACCGTATCCACCCCTCCAGCCATCAGCTCAGTGATGTTGGCTTTGATGAGGTCCAAAGATAGCTGCCCTTTCTCCATGAGTTGCCCCAGAACTCCACTGTACTGACCTCCAGCAGTCCCAGCCGCAGACGCTCGACCCAGGGAGGATGACAAGCGCTGGTACCCCCTCTGGATCCTCGCCTCCGCTGGAAGATGAACAGTCAGGGTGTGGAAGTGACAGGACAAAGAAGCACACTGATGCTGATTTGATGCCCTTGTGATTATGGCCCTTTCCTACCATGACTGAAGATGTGGTCCCAAGCAGTGGCATGCTGGGTCCACAGGGGAGCACCCATGCGTAACAGTAAGCGAGGGGGCAGGTAGAGGAGAGGAGGAGTAGTTGTTAGCATTCGCTCCACGGCCCAGATGAACTTCTGAGATTCCAGGGAGGGAGACGAGGAGAAGAGGCCAATACGCTCTCCGTAGAGCACGTGGCAGCTAGCTAGAGAGGGAGGAAGGGAGGAAAAGAAAGAGGTATAGGTGGGTTAAGATGAGATAGATGACTGATGACCTAAAACATGAGCAAGCAAATACTTAGAGAATAATTGCTGACACTTGTTAAGTAAACTAATAAACCTTGTGGAGAATTATATAGACCTTTGTCCTGAATGTCTCTGTGTCATCAGTTTATTAATCTCTTCTAAATAACAGTTAATCAAATTCAAAAAGCCACTTTTTTTCTCTTATTAACAAATAGACCCCTTCTCATATAGTTCTCTCCACGGTGCACATGATGTTTCCCCTCCAGCAGAAATGCATCACCAATCAGACACGCTCGAGTTATATTAACACGACATCAACGACTGGAATAGAGTTTCTTACTCCGGCTTAGCACTTGCTTTCCTGTGCTGGGCTCCATTAAGAGCAGAGCAGCGTGACTCAAAGTCATCAGCTTTGCCCCCCTTCACACGCGCATACACACAGATGCAAACAAGTGTACAGCTACACTGAGTCATACAGGCTTTCACACTTGCAAACATGGCATACAGCAGATAGGCACATGAAAGGAGCAGACCTGCTGAAATAATGCTGGAGCTTTGATCGTCTTTGTTGCCATTTCTATTTTTAAAGGTGCATGTTCTCTTTGACCTCCTACACCCAGAGTACGCTAAGAGTTGCCTGGGGATAGGATGAGGTTCTCATGTAAGGTGTGAATATTTTAGAATTAAAGCACACAGAGAGCAGCAGCACTGATCTATTTGCTTTTTCATCTTGTCCTTTTTTTTTTGGAAGATTTTAAAGAGGTGATGCTCCTGCAGATTGTGTAATTCCTCTGACGTCAGAAACTGTCGCAGCTTACATCAGCATTTGTGAGTCAATGCATAGACCTGATAGCTGAATGAAAGCCTGTCAAAAGGGGGAGGCAACATGATGGCCTTCCATCCCCTCAGGGCTTCAAGGTCGATCACTGCTGCATGAAAAATGAGACTTGACATTTATGGGATGTTTCCATCAAACACCCATCATTTCACACCTCTCCAAACTTTTCCAACATAGAAAAAAAGTCTCCTTTTTTGGCTTCATTGTAAACTATCAGGAATTTATGCATACTCATTTTACAAGCTGTAAAATAACACTTAGAGATACACAAAGGTCTCATATCACAGGGGGTGATGACCTCTAACCTTCCAGTGCGAAGCGAAAAAGGTCAGGACTGGGATCGATGGTAAGAACGCATTTTCCCTCCTCTCCTCTTCCCTCCTTTTCCACTCTTTTCTGCAGCATTCGACAGAAATCCTTCGCCACCTCATCAAGGAGCGGGAGAAAGCGTTTCACTGCTGCGCTCATCATTACCTCCTTGTTCAGCTGCAGACGGTCAGCTCTCCACTCTTCCCCATTCCTGTGGAGAGAAAGGTGGGTGCTAAGCATTAAAAATAGCTTATTTCATATCTGCTCAGCCACTGTGAAATAAAATAAGGGCATCGTGTTCAAGTCTGACTCCCTGTCAGTTTATGTTTATTGCTGCCTAAACCTGTATTCAAAGAAAGCCCGATTGACAGAAGTCAATCATTGGTATGCAACAAAGAAAGTTTTCATAGGACACTATAGTCGAGTGTGAAAATAAGTACACCTTTACTGCTTCCATAGGAATTAAGGGTGAGCTGATCTGGAGCAGTCAGGTGCGTTAACACAATGCCACAGTCTTCCCGGGACTGGATGTCCCTGAAAATTCACCCCAAGGTCAGATTATGCAATGTTCACAGAAAAAAAACAAGAGCCAGATCTCAGACTTTACGGGGCTCAGTTAGCATGTTAAATGTTAAAGATCATGACAGCACAGTTAGAAAAAGACTGAATAAGCATGGGTTGTTTGAAAGGCTTGTCAAGATAAAGGCTCGTCTCTCTTAAAAGAACATGACAGCACAGCTTAGGTTTGCAAAGTTGAACCTGAACAACTTAAGGTTTCTGGAACAATGTCCTTTTGGAGAGACTAGAGTTGTTTCGCCATAATGCACAGCACCACATTTGGAAAAAACCAAGCACAGCAGATCAGCACAAACTCCGTCAGGCACGGTGTTGGAGGCGCGATCTTTGGGCTTGTTTTGCGGCTCAGGCTCGTAAATGCCCGCAAGCATCTGAATCGATTTTGTAAAGAAGAGAGGGACAAAATTCCTCCACAACAATGTGAGAGAGTGACACAGTCATGCAAACACCAACACAAAGCAAAAGTCACTACTTCAAGTTGTGCCTGCTAAAGGTCATTACAAGCTACTCAATCATGGCGTGTATTGAGTTTTTCACAAGACTGCTCAGAATCCAGTGAAAACATTTTTTTCCTGAAGACAGCGGTGGATTATCATGTTCAACAGGTACAAACACGTAGCTAAACAACTGGTCACTGGTCACAACTGAAATATATGAATCAGTTGATTTAAAGTGTATAACATTTTCTTATATGTAAGAAAACTTCTAATTACAGCTCTTACATGTGCAGTTAAACCGCAGCTTGTTTCTGTGGTTGAGTGAAAGCGAATTAAAGTCAGTTAAAAGTGAGAACCTCAGTTTACCCATGTTGATGACTTTGAAAATTCTGATCTAAAAGAATAAGAAAACATACACTGGTTGAATTATGAAAAAATGTGGATGCAACCTTACTACACACACACAGCATAAGGATGTCTAGAGACCTCTTTTAGTGTATAATTTTAAATATTATATTAAATCTATATGGTGACCACAGCTTTTGCAATACGCTCCAATTAGTTGTTCTAATATTCTAATATTCCACTAAGAAACGAGAAGACTTTTTCATCTTTTGCTCCAATTTTGCATTTTCTCCTAATAATTTGAATCTCATTGGAAAAGCTGTTCATTTAGGGCTGAAATTTCACTATATTTTGTTGTAGTTTTATGAACAATCTCGGTCTGTTTTTTAAAGTCACAATTATTGCTTGTTATCTATGTTTCACACCAGAGTGAACTACCTTCCCAGTGATATTTTACCATCTCTCAGTGAAATGAATGAGCAGAAAGCAACTAAGAAATTAAATGTTGAACAAAAACTTTCGACAGCTTGTTAAATTACCCCCACCCCAAAAGACACAATGATGGTACAAGTGATTACATTCATTTACACACACCCACATGGAGTTGTTTCCATCGCTCGAGGGAACATTGAACTGGTTTAGTCCAATTCTGACTCTTAAATTTTAATCAGTAGAATAATGGGATTTTACCCACGGAGGGGAGAGGAATCTTCATCATGTGACGCCTTGCACAGATGCATATCACCACTTCACAAGTAATTTAGAACACACATGTGGCACTGACTTGAGGAAGACGCCTTTGCTGTGGTTGCGTATCTCCCGGTGTGTCGCCCAGGGCTGTAGGGTCATCCGTCGGGGGTGCAGGCCTTCGGACTTAAAGAGTTCACTGACGTCAGATGGCAGCATGATGTTCACGCTGCTTAGGGCGCCTACCTTTTCTCTTTTCCAGTCACACAGAGAGAGAGAAAGGATATGGCGTAAGCACACGAACATACTAAAGAACGTCTTAAGCTTTAAACTTCCCTCTACCTGTAGATGGGGCCGAGCGTATTGAAGGTCCTCTCCATGTGCTTGTGAAGCTGCTGGAAGCGATTTTCTCTCCAGAATTTCAACAGGTTGAGCCATCCATTCCTCCCTGTGTGAGGGATCTCCTCAAAGCTCCGCATCCCTTTCACTGCTCTTTTCCCCCCTTCTAGCTTTCCATGCACCACAGTCCCTGCTGCAGTCACACAAAGACCTTTTTGTGGTGCGACACCAAAAAACACATTTCTGGACCCACAAGAGCCCTTCGCTTTGATACCCGCAGTCACTCGTGTGGACATGCTGGCTCTGCTCTGAGTGAGCTGTGCCAGGCGGTCTCATCCAGAGTTGTGACACTTCTTGTTTGTTGTTGTCTCTGCAGGGCTCATTATTTCCCTCCCCCAACGCCAAACTTCACCCTTGAATGAGATTTATTGCTGACGGGAGTTTGATGATTTATAAA
>VOQK01042251.1:0-17445 GCA_015052645.1 Benitochromis conjunctus | reverse complement strand
TCTTCATACTGTATAAAATCCTTCAATGTATGCACCAATAAGCTCAACACAAATAAAGCAGTTATTAGAAGCTAGCAGATTTGGCTCATACACATCACCGATACTGTAGATGTGATGCAGAAAGGACTGAGTATAAAGAAATGTGGACAAATTCTAACATAATCATACAAAATAAGAAAGTTTAATGTTATTTTGTTGCCCTGAGGTTCTTCACTTGTGTATAGATCTCTTAGTTGGATCTATATAATTTAGACCAAGAGCTCTGCGCACCAGCTTGGCTTCTATTATAAAAAACTAAACACAGTGTATTAGTGAAACATCAACAGGACAAGATGTGTCCTGTTTTAACATCTACAACTATTGATTTTGTTATATAATCACAATATAATACAACAGATTATTAAAACAGTATAAAATCAACATTTTCAATGAGGGGAAAACTCGTAAAGGACTGCGTAAAATCCCATTTGTACTTTCATGTACTGACCAATAATTCAACACCTCATAATAATGTTTGAGTATATCTAATCAATACCTAAAATAAAGATTTTACACTGGCGTATATGTTATTATTAAGTAAAGCAGGTGACTTATTCACCTGTTACAAGTTATCAGAGCTACATAAGAAGAAAGCAGACTTTAGTTTAGATGAGAGCAGCAGTCATAAATTCCCATGCTATTCTCTTTACTAACAGTGTAATAATCATTGCTGTGACTACATATTGATCACATGATTTTACAAGAGTCCCCATTTGCTGGTGCAGGAGTGGGCGTCCCGCTGCGTTTCCTCCCTGTGAGCACCGCCGTGTTGAAGCTGAGGCCTTGAAAGGCACTCAGCAGGTTGAAGCCATCGTCCTTGGTTTTGGTTTCAGGATGAATTATTGTTGATACCTCGTGGGGGAGCGACACTTTGCCTCCAACTGACCTCAGGTGGTTTGTGTCCTTCGCGTTCTGAAGGATGATGGAAGAACAAATGGGTTACAGGGTTGAACATGCTGCAAAAATAAAAATTGAATAAATAGCTCTACATCTCTTATGCTGCAATAAGATACAAGTTGGCAGACATGGATAACGCCTGTAAAGAGCAGGCTTACTGTTGTATACTTGGGGGTTGGCTATACCTCTGCAAAGGCTGCAGACACATCTGAAGTGATAACGGTTTGAGCTGTAAGTTTTTTATATGCTGTATAACCAGAATTGCATCAAGATGCACTACATCTTTGTAGAGAGTTATGTTGGAGAATACTAAGTCTTTGCAAAAGGAAAAACAGAAACTGCATTGAGATAGATTTACAACTACTGACCAACAGATATTAACATGATGTTTAATGATGAAATTTCATGATGCACAGTGGCTGCAGGGTTCAGATCCACCAGCCAGCTGGGGCCTTGTGTGGAGTTTTCATGTTCTCTGTGGGTACTCCATCTTCCAGGGGTTTGTACTAGGTTAACAGATAAGTCAAAACTGGTCACACGTCTGAATGTGGGCATGACAGAGAAATTGACAACCATTCAATCTCACGCTCATACCTACAGCCAATTTATAATCAGTTAACCTAACCCCATGCATGTTTTTGAACTGTGGGAGGATGCTGAAGTACCCAGAGAGAACCCACACAGGCATGAGAACGTGCAAACGCCAGAATTACGCATGACATCGTTTGTGGTTATTTGACATTATATTTAAATTAATTCAGTGAAGTTGGAAAAACGTTATATTTTGAATACGTCTGTGTCTGTGTTATATTTTGAAGAAAAATTAAAATGGTATGTGAGAATACTGAACAAAAGGATGCAGGGCTTTGTTAAGTTTCAATTAAACTCTTTTAAAGAAACAAAAAAACCAAACAGTACTGTGTATATGGGAAAAAATGTCCAACCGATTTACACAAAACTAGAGGATAAATATTGTTATTTTCTTCCAAACACAGACCTCAGACAGCTGATATTTTCTCCTGAAATGAGCTCTCATCGCTGCTCTCTCTGCATTCTTCTGAGCATTCGTGGCTTCCCGCAGCTTTCTGTCAACACAGCGGACAAACATAAACACAGCTCAGATATCACAGGCAGAAAATAAAATCTCTCTGCACAGGTGACAACAGTTAACTCATTCGTTCATCTCAGCTGCCTCCTGCAATGAGAGCACAGTGAGAAATAGACAAAAGAGATGAACTGAGAGGATTTTGATTTCAGTTTGCAGATTAATTACATGTAACTCAGGTAAAACTTGTTTCCATGTGTGTCTTTTTCCCATTTTCACCTGGAAATGATAAAACACCTGTTCACAATATGCATCCAAGAAGCAACCCTGCCTGTCATTTGTAATGGCAGGAAATAATTGTATTACTCAGGTCCTTGTGCAGCTTTGTGGTACTTGTGGTTTCTATTTCTGATGCCCCTCCCACTGTCTTAGAGGCAGTGCATGGTTGCACTACACAGCAATTGGCTGATATGGGCGGGCGGTCCGCTAATGATGCTCGATGAGGCGCATCATGCCCCAGATGACGCTCTCTCTTGCACATAATGTGGCATCAGCATTGTTTGGTATTTGTGCTTTGTCTGTTTATGTTTCATAATTTCTCTTTTATTGAAGAGAAATTCTTGTGTGAGCTGCTTCCTTGTGCCAGTTTGTGAACCGTTTAATTGTGCTTCATTTTTTTTTATTACTTCTCAATTTCTCATTTAGATTCCAAAACAATGAGTTGTGAATTTTAAGTAACATTTTCACTGTAAGAGTACTACATGTACTATTTCATGTTTACAAAAGCACCTGTTTCTACTTTTACTTAAAGTATGTGAATACTTCCTTCACCTCTGCATGACTGTTTCTACATCACATACACAGCATTACTTGCCTCTCCTTATCCAGTTCTGTCTGGTAAGAGCAAATGATAGACAGATCTTTGGGATGTGCAGCTCGGGGGGTAGACGTTTTCCCCAACTTGACGCATCCTCCTCGGCCGCCCCTGCCCCTCTTGTTCCTACGTTTGGCACACAGCTTCTTCCCTTTCACCTCTGACACACAGCTGGTCAGCTTCCTGATGGGCATGCTCAGGGATTTTTTTATTCTCACCACAGACTCCATGATGTACCGCGCACGCACCCCTATTTCCTCGTCAGATGACAGGTGAATTTACAGTAGCTTTCGCCTTCCCTCATGTTGTGTTGCTCTGACACGAGAAAATCAGGACACGCAGTCTGACGTCTCGCAGTAATAACTCCTGCCAAGGACAAGGACGGCAGTCAGACAAGGCTCAGACACTCAGAAAGGTTACACACACTGATGGAGAGTTTATCATCTAGATGAGGTTAAAGAGGGCACTAAAGCAGAAAAACGGAAACTACGTGATGAGAAATCACAAAAAAAGCCAAACTAACATGCTGAACAGGCTAATTTTCAGGGTCTATTGCCACTGATTTACACACAAACTTGGTTTACCATGCTGTTCCTGTCCACGGTTATCTTACCCATGCAGGTGGCCACAGTTGGCCTAAGGCTCACAGCATAAAATCCAGATAAAGCACCCAGCCAGATGGCCTTCACCACCACCAGGCGATCCCTAAACCTTTTAAAAAAGTGGGGAAAACGAGAATAAAAAACAGTAGACTCTCCACGAGATGTTAAGCCGGTACCTTCCAGGCCTTCACAGGACAAAATCACTGTTTTCCATTGAGGTTTCTGCCTCTCCTTCCCTCTTTCCCTCCTTCAGATTCGTTTTCACGTTTCACTACCCCCAACTCTGCCACACAGATTACTACCTAAGGGACTTAATGAGGGAATCTCGTTAGCCGTGGCAGGGAACTCACCTGATGAGTCACGTGTCTGTGGTGAAGCTTTAGACGTGATGTTGACTGACACACACATGCCTTCGCAGCCCTGACATCAGCATTGTTTGTATATTTATAGACTCATTTGTCCTCCCGCATAGGATGCATGTTGTTTTCATATTTTAGTTAAGAAAATGTGAGAATAAATGTAACAGGTTTTTTTTTCTTTTTCCATACAAGAACGCTGTTGGTATTTAGTTCACTAAGTATTCGTGGATTAAAGAGGACCAAAGATGGGGAAAGAAGAAATGAAACTTGGAAGGAGAGAGTCCAGCCTTAAAGAGAAGTATTTGAGTCAGTGGGAGACCAGAAACGTACTGACAGCTGGACTGTACAGCTGTGCAAACTGTCAGAAAGGAGGGGACAGAGTGGGGTCACCCTCCGGTCTCCCTCAGTCTCTCCACGAAACAATCAGTGCTGAAGTTTGTTTAAAAGGAGAGCAATTTCCTGCATCATAGACTTTTTTTTTATCCACAAACACAGTTAAAAAAATCAACAGTTCATTTAGTGGTAAAATATCTTTAGGTATAAAAAAACAGATGCCGACCAAACTAAAATAATCAGTTGCAATGTAATACATTATTCCTAATTTCTTTTTTTAAAATATATGCACTCAAAAAAAAGATTTTTCACCCTCATTAAACATGAAGCAAGAATCTTGAATAAAGCGCAACATCATATAAAATCAAAAGTTTATTTATTTAGATAATTAACCATTAGGGGAAATGTGATCGGTATACCAAACCAAACCAGATTCCAGTAAATGTAACATTTTACCTTGTACTTATGTAACAAATTACATGGAAAATTTACATGCAATCAAATTACTTAAAGACAGCTTCCCAGCAGAAATATTATTTCGAGTGAGGGCACGAGTGTAATTGTTTTTCTTTATTCTTTTTTATCTCTCTTTCTCTGTCACTTAAAAAAAACAACCTTCACCGGGTCATTTCTTTCCTCTCTGTTCAGTTTCAGTTAGGATCACTACAGACAAAGAGGATTGTTATTAGGATTGTTACAGGTGTATTAGGCACTCCTGTAAAAACAACTCCTTAACACGAATTTCTAAGTAGCCAGTCACGTGGCTGCAACTCAGTGCATTTAGGCATGTAGACAAAGTCTTTTAATGGGAGATACAACACTCATAGAGATAAACAGTAGTAATTCTAGCTAATCACAGTATCGCATATTTAGTAAATATTTTATTAAATACCCCCATTCAAATACTAATTAAGGTAGATATCTAATTGCCAATCACATAAAAGCAACTCAGTACGATTGGAAACACAATCCTTTATTAAATGATGGGGGATCGATTGCGTAAAGCTAAACCTTCCATTGCTGAAACCTGGGATTGAATCAGGGACCTAACACTCTCCCAAATGAGCTATTTCAGCAGTTCTGTTTGTGTCTGTTGCTGCACTGTACTCTAATGCGTCCAAAGTCATTGGCTCTCAATCCACCAGAGCACTTTTGGGGTGTGATGAAACAGGAGAGTCACATATGACGATGTTACCACGTCAATATGAACCAAAATCTCTGGGGAATGACTGCAACACCATGTTAAGTGACTGGTCTGTGCATTCATCAGTGTTGTTATGGTGACCTACAAACCATGTGCAAACACAGACCATGAGACAGGGGATGGGCCAAACTAATTTATTATAAATCTCTGATGGAAGGGCAGCGGGCCAGGGGTTGCCAGCAGGCAAGAACAAAGCCAGATGTGGAGACTGAGCTGATGGCTGAGAGCCTGAAGATGTGAGGGAGAGGTTAGTGTGCTGGCTGCAGAGAAAGACACTGAAGCCAGAGCAGAGGAGACTGCAAAACACTAAAGACAGGATGGCTCAGGGAATCTATCCAAACATTTAGCAAAAGGAATAAGAGACATGGTCACAGAAACACCAACCTGGCAGAGTGGAAACATCAGTTCTGAGGATATGTAGCGGTCTTATTTAAAGAACTGGCTGCAGCTGGTGAGACTCCACTTTGACCCCAGCACACCTGTATCAACTCCTGCAAAAAAGCAGACACATCACTACAGAGAAAGGGAGAAAGGGAAAGAGGAAGCGAGAGACCTCTGAAAGTGATAACAGGTCAGCCTGACCCAGAATTAGATGCTGAGGCTGAGTCATTGGCTGCATGTCAGGTATGGCTTCTCTGGGACTTCCCTGTACTTCCATGTGACTACACAGAGAGCAGCAGCAAGTCTCCCCTTCAGTGGCAACAGGTATTAATCATGCTGGACACAGCATGAAAAGAAGGAGCTTACCTGGAAGTGGGTTCCAAATGCCCAGAAACTATAAACAGTCTAAGTCTCCTTAAATGATGTGCTCTCCATGAGACAGCAAATTGAATGGGGGGGGGGTTTGGCTGAGCCATCAGCTGAAACTGAAATCAGTTGTTATTAACTAATTTGGCCTAATTCTTTCCTGAGCTTGACTTTTCTGCTTCCTGGATTGATGCTGTGTTTAATTTATTTCATTTTTCCATTTTTCTACAGTTTGCAAATAAGTTTCTGTTGAAGATAAACTTCCTTAACAGTGAATGCGTTAAAGAACCCGCATATAAAATGTCTACCTAACATTTGAAATCACTGTATTATAACATTTACATGCACTATAATGTTTACTAAAGAGTTTATAACTCAGTAATAAGCAATCAGAATCTAAATTAGCAAAGTTTTCTACCAATAACTATAATTTCTATTATCAAGAAGAAAAAAGGTTTGAATATGGTTTTTCATTTTATAATGTGAATCCAGTTTCTGAAGATACATTATAAAGAACTCATCTGCTAACAACAACGTGATACGTTTTTATTAAATATAACTATATACTACTGTTCAATGTAAAATGGGGTTACTTAGATTTCAGTGTGTCCCTTTCTTCAGAAATGTGGTCCAGCTGTTCTCCTCATTTCTTATTTTGGCACATTTGTCTTGGAACAACTCCACAATGAGTTTTATGCTCTCTGACCTACTCTAATGCCCTACTTGGCACCGAGAGCACATACGCACACTTCAACCAACCCGTTTGAAGTCCCTCACTCATTTCCACACCCCTCTCCCCTTACTCTTCCTCCTCTGGTGCCCAGACCACTTTAATTTCTAACAGGTGAGGAAGCTTTAATACTTTAACAAGATCACAGAAGGAAGGCACGCCCCCCACCCCAGAGCTCATGCAGATCTGAGATCTGTTTACAAATCCAAAGTTTTGCCTTTTACTACTGAATGGAGAGAGCTCGAGGTGGTCCTGTGTCAGCCAGTACAATTCATGAACAGAACAAAGGGGAAACATTACTGACCATTTCCATGTTCATATTCTTCAGCTTTCTCATTGTGAAGACAAAATCAATATAATAATGTGAAATCAGTTGTGGTGTGTGTGTGTGTGTGTGTGTGTGTGTGTGTGTGTGTGTGTGTGTGTGTGTGTGTGTGTGTGTGTGCGTGTGTGTGTGTGTGTGTAGGATGTCTGGTTCATCTGGAACAATCACGATGAAGTGTAAAGATCTGCGTGTGCTCCAGCTTGACATCCCAGGCATGGAACAGTGTCTCAACATTGCACACTCTGTTGAGGTAAATCAACTAGTAGCATACGGTTAATGCAACCTGAAGAACGCAGGCATAAGAAAATTAATCTAACTGTTAGTCTTAGAGCAGCCTGCTGTTTACTGCATATGCTTTTCACTGCTTTGCATGTACTGATAATCTTCCTTTAACTTTCTGCAGACGCTATCCTGTCTGGACTGCGTGTCCGAGATGTACCCTTTCTTTTACCGACCCGCTGATCTCAGCCTGCCGGAGCAGTGGGGTCTCTCATCTCCTGAAATGCACTACAGTCAGATGAAGGAACTTGTAAGCACCATATAAAACTCTGTATGCTTGTTTCTGCTATATACAATGTAATACTTGTAGACACAGAACTGTTTCAGGTAGCATTTTCCAGCAATGTTCCTATAACCACATGACAGGAAAATGCCGGGGAAGTGTAGGGGTTGGTATTCAGGATATCCTTCTTGCTTAGCTTTCATTTGTTTTCCTCTTAACTTCAGAATGTGCTGCACGCAGCTTGAATTCATGTTTAACACACCAACGTCTTCCCGTGGGAATGGCAAGTTGCTATGGTGAGGGGTCGCAGCTGAGGGCAGCATTTTTGCATGTGTTTTACAGGCACATGTAGGATATCTGTGCTTTTAATCAGGCCAGCCTGAGCAGTGTTTTTCACCCAGGATAAAGTGGCTTGTTTGCAAGTCCCTTTTATTTCTGTCCCACTGACTCTTTCCATCACAACGGGAGCTGAGCTGTTCTGTGTAATTATAAGCTATGATCTTTAACTATTCATAGAGAAACTTTGACTCTATGCCAAATGGAGTTTTGAAGAATATCTTTCACCATTTAGGGAACCTGATGATTAAGTTTCTTTGATAAAAATCAGAAAAGCAAGAAAGCTGTCATAACTGTAAGGCAAACAAAGCTATAGTGATTTAGCTTAGCCTGACACATTACAAAATACGCAAGACTTTGAATTATCTCAAATTAAAAAAACATATAGGACAATTTCTCAACAGCAACGATGGCAAAAGAAGTGTAACACCTTACTTTGGTGCAGACAGGTGATTTGATGCGTGCTTTCAATGGTTTTATGGTTTAGCTCTGAATTGAGAATTAATTTACATGATGTTTCAAATAAGCGTGCAGGGATGTTTTAAGATAGTTGCCGAGTGGCTCCCAGAAGGACTTTAGCTTATAAAAACATTAGAAGTAGCTGCAAACAGCTGATCTGTGCGAAGGTAAGAAACCATTCAGCAACACTTCTGAAGCTCACTGATTACCATGTTGTATTTTTCTGATTTTACCTGGTTTTTATGGGCAGACACTTCTGGTCACCAACCTCACAGTGCCAAAACGACTTAAAAAGAGACATTCACATTAAGGAAAGCAGATATTTAGTGCAGGTCTTTGAATGGAAGCTTTCTTAACCTGGAAGAGAGCCCAGCTACTGTTTACAGTACTTATGCTTTGGTAACCAGCTGGTTACAGTAAATTTTTATTTGTTATATTGAGGAAATGGTACCTATTCATGAGGTTAACCAATAAGAATCAAGTTCCACAATTAGGGTTTTAAGAACTGCACCTAATCAGGTGTAGGTACTTCTGAGAAAAAATGTCCCTAAAAGAGGCCACACAGGAGGGATCCTGCAGTCTGGACATGAAGAAAGGTGCATGAAGAAAATCATCTACTGGAGTTCATCTACTGGAAAACAGCGTGTCCAGTAGTAGTCTTTTCAAATAAATCATCATTAGGCAGTTGTTAATACTTAAAGATCCACTAAGGATTAGCATGGAGCACAAGCACACGCTTTATGTAAAATGAAAATAACAGGACTTTCTTCAGCTCAAAGAGACCCCTGTGACTTTAGCAACAGAGGTTAGCACAAATAACAACAGGTTACTTGATACTGAAGCTCACTTTTTCCTTTATCACCTTCTCTCTTGCTTGTTTTCAGTATGAGAAGTGGAGACTGAGCAGTGTCAACAGAGATTACTCGGTTTGTCCCTCCTACCCCCCGACAGTCATCGTCCCAAAAAGCATAGACGACGACACGCTGAAAAAAGCAGCCAAATTCAGGCAGGGAGGACGTTTCCCTGTTCTCTGCTACTACCACAAGAAGAACGGCATGGTGAGGTGATTTAGTGTTCGCTTTTAATGTCACAGTTTGTGGCACAATGGCTAAAAGCAATATAAAATGTCCATAAAGTCCAAACATGAACAGAAAACACCAAAGGACACAAACAATCCAACGAGTAACAGAGGGGAGAGTGGACAATATACACTCTAAAGAAGTGGGAACGGCTGAGGACAAGACACAGGTGAAGAGAATCAAACAGGAGGGAAGCAAAACTTGACAAGACACAGGATGTAACTGACTACCAAAATAAAACAAGTGAATTGCTGAACATGGAGAACTTGACACAGGAGCATAGAACAGTACTCAAAGAAGAGAGAGTGTAACTAACACTCATAAAACCAGTGAACAGAAGAAAATAGTCAAATATTAAGTAACACTTGAAACTAGGAAGCCATAGAGAAACTCATTCCATAATGATACAAAATACTCGAACAAAATACTGAACATTGTTAACAGGATGAACACTTTTCCAGGTAATCATGCGCAGCAGTCAGCCACTGCTAGGAGCCAATAGGAAGCGCTGCAAGGAAGACGAGCTGCTCCTGCAGGCTGTGATTGAGGACTCGGACAAAGGCTACATAATTGACACTCGCTCCAGGCAGCAGGCTCAACAGGCCAGGATGACAGGTGGAGGGTTTGAGTCTAAATCGTTCTACAACCACTGGAAGAGACTTCACAAACAAATGGAAAGGTGTGTTTGCTCAATTTCTGATAATACTGATTTGTCAAACTCGCTTCACTACACACTACCTCATATGTGTGCAGGGGTAAAGCACTCCAGGAGAGCCTAATAAAACTGGTGGAGGCTTGTGGTGATGAGTCCAACAACATGGACCGCTGGCTCAGTAAGCTTGAGAATTCAAAGTGGCTGTCGCACGTCCAAAATGCTCTTTCTACTGCCGGCCTGCTGGTGGAGTGTGTGGAGAGGTATGAATAACACCCAGGCTCTTATGACTTGGAAAACATTATGGTAATTATCTTGTGACTAATTTGATTTTATCTAGAAAGTACCAATTTACAACAACTCTCATCTCAATGTGCTTTTTATTGTAAAGTCTCTATCATATTAGAGAGAAAAACCTACCTAGGACCAGGACTTGGTGACAGTGGGGAGGAAGAACATCCTTTTAATAGGAACACACCATACTCAGGATCAGGGAGAGGCAGCTATCTGCCTTGACTGTCCTAACTGTAAGCTTAATCTTAAAGGTGAAGAAAATAAAGTCTCCCAAATCCAAACTGGGAGCTGGTTCCAGAGGAGACCAGCCTCCCTCCCATTCTACTTTTAGAAGAATGGGAGCCTGAGCCTTCCTGCAATATTTTAGAAATTCTTAAAACCACAGTACGCCAGCCTTCTGAGAACAAAGTGCTGTACTGGGATAATATGGGACTATGAGATCTTAAAGATAAGACGTGGCCCAATATTTCTCAAATTTGTTTATGAGAAGGAATTTAAATTCAATTCTGGATTTGAAGACAGCCAATGAAGAGAAGCCAGTGTAGGGGAAACATGATACCAGTCTTGAAGTAACAAGTGCATACCACATGTAGACACAGGGAAGTGAGGGCAAACCAACAACCACTTCTTTTAAATCCTGAAGAAACAGAAAGAAGGCAGTTCCCATAACTGTCTTTCTTACAAATATACGCAGGTTTGCTTTTCTTATACATGTTAACGGGTGTTGTTTCCTCCAGGGATGGCCATTCTGTTCTCGTTCACGGCTCTGAAGGGACAGACTGCTCCTTGCTCATCAGCACTCTGGCTCAGCTCATCATGGATCCATGCTGCCGCACAGTGGAGGGCTTCCTGGCACTGCTGGAGAGAGAGTGGATACAGGCGCGTGCCAGGGTTTAAGTCTGGGAGGATTGGGAAGATTTTAAATGTCTTTTTTCTTGATTTGCTCCCATGGCGAGAATCCAAACAAATGCATTGTAATGTCGAGGATCTTAGTCTACTTCTGACATGAGTGTCCAAACAAGTTTTTGAGCTTTTAAAGATAGAAGCACAGCCAGCAACTACAGGACTGAATCTATCTGTTGTCACAAATTAGATCCTAACAGCTGACATGTGTTTGTGTGTTTGCAGGCAGGACACCCATTCCAGCAGCGATGCGCTCACTCAGCTTACTCCCATGCTCGTCTCCAGCAGGAGTCTCCGGTGTTCCTGCTGCTGCTGGACTGTGTGTGGCAGCTGTGGCGGCAGTTCCCCTTGGCTCTGGGCTTCTCTGAGGCGCTGCTCCTGCGACTGGCGACGGAGGTTTATGCCTCAGATTATGGCACCTTTCTGTGTAACAGTGATCAGGAAAGGTCAGTTTTTTCTACATATTTAAAGATTGCTGCATTCCACGTTTTTGAAGAGTGTCTTCATTTCAAACTAAGGTTCACACTTTGTTTTCCTTTCAATCAGGTGTGCTTTGGGAGTAAAGGAAAGGACCCACTGCTTGTTCCAGGCTCTGCTAAGGCCTACGGAGAGAGATTACTACTCTAACCCACTGTACGAACGCACTGAGCTAGCAATCTGGCCTTCAGTTCATCCTCAGGCCCTGCAGCTTTGGAAAGGTGAGCTTTACCGGGCACTTGTCTTCAGACTTCATCTTTGTTAGCCTCTAATGTAATTGCGGTGTTGCTGTTTTGACCTTATGTTGTTACCGCTTTAGTTTAGTTTAAGTGTTGGTGCTCACTCTGTCCCTCTGTCTGACCCTCAGGCTATTTTTTGAGGTGGACCCAGCAGGTTCGTCACCTTGAAGAGGCTCAGGAGGAAATCAGGAACATGGTCATTGAGTGGGGGAAGCTAGCACGCAGCTGATGCCTCGTTCGTGTGAATGAGGTGGGATCACATGGTTCCAAGGAGTTAAAAACAAAAAGCTGATTTTGAATTGACCACTTGGCTTCAAGGTTGCCCACTGGACACTTCTGGACTGTTTTCACCCTGGCTGAAACTTGCAGATCACTCTCAACCTGGAAGTCCCATTCTTATCGCACACCATAGATTTAAAAACTTCTATGCCAGTATGATCCAGCTTTTATTAAAGATTAAACCTGTGAAGAGGACAGTGTCCCAGACCAAACAGCAGATTCCACAGTGTCCAAGTCAGGTGAGGAGTGTGAATGCATTGAAAAGACAGGACGATCTTCATATTCCTCCTCAGACTAATAATCAAGTTGTAGGCTCACGATGTTTACGAGTTCCAACATGCATCACAGACAAAAATGTTCAGAGGGCAGAAGAATTTAATGAGGATTAGATTGGCTTGGAAAAAACAAGTAGATTATGGATACATGTCTAAATTAATCTGTTTCACAAAGCTGTGGATATCTGTTGTTAGATATCTGAATCAGAATATGGCACGGTGAATTGTCACTAAAACGTATTTCAAAGAAGGAAAAATCACCAACAGTGACACTATCCAACCACTCAGCCCTGTTTACCCTAGTGGAAAATCTTAGTCTTTTTGAAGACATGTGAAGACTTGTCTTCAAAATGGCAGTATACATTAAAGAGTATATAAAGTGTTCCTCCTCCCTCAGCCAGACTCAGAGCAGTTCAATAGAACAAACAGAAATGGCTGATGTCCTCGATGCTTTATATTTAGACAGGATCTCAGAAAAGGCAGCGGTCCGGAGGTGACACAATCTTGAGAGAAACATCAGCTAAATTTAAATTGGGTGCTTTTTCTTTTTAATGTTGCAGAACTTTGTGATCCTACCTTGTGTGAATTAGACACCATGGTTAACCTGAACATGTTGAACGTTGGTTCAGAGATGAACGTTAACAATATGCAATGCCTAATATGTTTTCATGTACAGAATTTTTTACACTTACATAAACCTTTTCTTACAAAAAATGTGGTGCTTGTGTGATTTTAATGCACTACTGCTACATTTGTATACAGGTTTGTGTTTTGCTCTAGCATTTTCATATATATCTATCCTATATTGTATTAAATAATGATTGATGTTACTCTTGGACAGAGCCAAGCAGCTGTTTTCTCTTTTCTAACCTATATGCTAAGCTAACCGGACTGCCTCATGACTATAGATTTACATTTAACAGAGTGAAGCAGGAGTACCTTTACAGCTCCCCATTCATCACTATGAACAGGCATATTTCACCAACACGTCTAAGTGATTCCTTTAGTACTCTGTCCTCTGTATTTTAACAGCTTAAAAACTTGCCGAAGCTGTGTTATTTTTCCAGTGTTTAGCATAATTGCAAAGGGATAATTATTTCATGATATGTATTCGCTCATAAATATTATGAATAGAAGAAGGCTGTATAACAGATACACCTCCCAGTCCTGTTAAGCTCAGCTAAACACTCTTCACAATGCAAATCCCTGTGCACTGCAAGTCAGCATGTTTGCACACACGTTGCTTTGCACGCTGGAGACTGTAGTCCTGGTCAGTCAAGAGCCACAAGCCCTGGTGATTACACAAAGTGGAGAAGAACCACATAGCCCAGCATGACTTACCGCACCTGCTTATTTATCCAGCGGTGACGGTGAACTGAAACGGTGACCAATGGGCTGGTAATCTTTTTGATTCTGACCCCTAAATGCTGTCTTATCACCTCTTATTTTATAGTTTAGTTTAGTGGAATAGTTGTGAATTCACTGTTACATCAGCTGCTTGTGCAACAAGAATCATCTGCCTGGGATTTTCTTTTATTCATCAGGACACAGGTAATACATTTTCCCCTTTTTTAAAAAAAAATTGGAAACAACTTGTTTGTGCCCCAGGTGTCATTCTCAAGATTTTAAAGGGTTCAGTGTAATATATTTGCTCTGCTTAAGTTTGGTGTAACTTTATCAAAGGCTTTTCCTGGACATGAAAGCGGGTGTGCGGGTCTGTGTGCCCTCTGCGGCGGTCCTGGGCCTGTTTTGTCGAGGCTGTCTCAGCAGGGCGCGGAGCTGGCCCGGCCGCAGCTTTACTTCGTTGCCCAGGCACATGAGCAGGTGGAACAGCCAGGACACCTGCACCCCCCCACCTCCTCAGGAAAACGTACGCGTGCTCATCACAGGTGATGCAAATTTCCATCATTAACGCACAATAGTTGCTTGTGTGTGACGCTGATGTATTCAGGAAAAGATCTTTCCACAGTTGCCCAAACACTGAGCCTGGGAAGCTGCCATTGTTTTCTACCACTTTCACTGCGCTGCCTCTGTTCTGAATCGTTGTAAGAGAGCATGAGTCGGATCATTTCCGAGCAGTCCTAGTTTGAGATCAAATCAAGTGTAGGAATATTACAATTAAGAGTTAGTTTTACATGTCAGTGTGAAATACTACAAACATGTGCTGCAGGGGTTTTTTGAGTTGCGTTCACTTTGCTCCAACAGCGGGAGCCCATTTTGATTCATCACAATAGAGTGTGTACAGACAGTGCTGGTGAAATAAAAGGGCCAGTGAGTGACCGTGGGGAGAATAATAGCCCGCTGTCACTTTTTGTCCTAGGATCAAGCTTTGAAACAAACACAAAGCTTTATTCATCTGAAAGTGAAAACCAACAACATGGATTTGACTTTTATCAATTTACCAGTCTTCCACAAAAACATCTTATTTATGGACAGGTAGAAAGTTAACGCCTGCCTTTGTCTGCAGGTGGGCTCGGGCAGTTAGGTGTGGGACTTGCACAGATGCTGAGGTGAGATGTGTAGAAATTCCTGAGATCTTAAAACTTGTTAAAAGCTCTGAAGTTTAAATGTGATCATATTTTTGTTAATGTCTAGAAAACAGTATGGAACGGACAATGTAATCCTGTCAGACATCAAGAAGCCTCCACCTCACGTTTACGCCAATGGTATGTAAAATCTAATTAAAGTATGCGTATTACTTTAAAAGCTACATATCACTTTATTTTTTATTTATTTATTTTTTTCTGGTATCACTGTCGGTTTTTTCCCCTTTAGGCCCGTTTGTATACGCTGATGTTTTGGACTACAAGCACCTCCGAGAACTTATTGTAAATAACCGCATCACTTGGCTGGTCCACTACAGTGCTCTGCTTAGCGCTGTGGGTGAGGCTAATGTGGCTTTGGCACGAAAGATCAACATCACAGGTCTGTTTGAATATGCACATGCTTTACGCATAACCAGGTTTTAAGGATCAAGCAGGGTTGAACTCGTGCTCTCTTCTTTTCTGCCCATCCAGGCCTACATAATGTGCTGGACTTGGCCCTAGAGAACTGTTTGCGCCTCTTTGTCCCCAGCACTATTGGAGCATTTGGTCCCTCTTCGCCACGTGACCCAGCCCCTGACCTCTGTGTTCAAAGACCTCGAACCATCTACGGCGTGTCTAAAGTGCATGGTGAACTGATGGGGGAGGTAAAATGTTTTTTGCACGCGTGCTTACAGATACGCCTGTGACTCCATTTCATTTTCAATCAGCTTCTCTTTCTTTAGTATCTCCATCATAAATATGGCTTGGACTTCCGCTGCCTGCGTTACCCTGGAGTGATATCAGTTAACACACCTCCTGGTGGTGGAACTACAGGTACTGCCTGTGTGTGTTGTGCAAATGTACTCCGATCCGTTGGCTGTCATGGACTAAGTGCTTCGGACCTCTGTCTTCACAGACTACGCAGTTCAGATCTTCCATGATGCCCTCAGCACGGGTCACCATGAGTGCTACCTGCGACCCGACACCCGTCTTCCCATGATGCATATCTCTGACTGCCACCGTGCCACGGTAGAGTTCATGCAGGCTCCAGAGTGCCAGCTGTCACTGCGCACCTACAACATAGCTGCCATGAGCTTCACCCCTGAAGAGGTGGCCCAAGAAATCCGCAAGCATCTCCCTCACCTCAAGGTCACCTACAACCCCGACACTGTCCGCCAGACCATTGGTATGGTATCTTTTTTGTTTTTAAATCACTGGTTGGATTGATAATACACCAGTATAAAACCAAATAGTTCTTGTTTGTTTTTTGCAGCAGACAGTTGGCCTGTGAGATTTGATGACACCAATGCCAGGAGAGACTGGGGCTGGGCGCCAGCCTTCGGGCTTGAGGAGCTGGTGTCGGACATGCTGCGCTCCATCCGAGACAAGCGGACCAGCGAGGGCTTGCCAGTCAGCTAGCAAACCCTGCTCCACCAAGACTAACCAATGCCCTACCTACCAGTGACTTTTCTTCAGTCTACATTTACCAACAGCACACTTTGTTTTACTTCACTTTTACAAACTGTCAACCAGTATCATCTGTTTGTCTGGAGCATTGCTGCTCCGTGCCAGGGACTGATTGTAAAATGGAAATTCTCAGTCATACCTCTTTATATTCAGTGGAAAGTGAGATGTCAAACACATGCACACACACACAGACACACACACGTCAGTCTTTTCAGGGAATCAGATACTGTCAAACCTTCTCTTCATCGTTGTGGTTTTTATTGTTCTCATGGTATAAGCATCACTTTACACATGGGCATGTTGCCTCAGGTGGAACAGAAACATTTCTTAAGCTTTAAAGAGTTTCAGATGTCGATCGCATGCATGGACACACCAGCATGTTACAGCATCTATTACAATATGGACAAGTTCCACGTGTAGAATAACAAATCTGTTGGACATTTTGAATCCAGGATCATCTGGAATGACTGGCTCAGTTGACTTTGGACTGTAATGAAAAATCATGTATCCTGGCTGTTTTGTAAAGCACTCTTTTATAATACAGACTATCAATCACAGTATATACAACCCCACTACCCTTGCCGTGGCACAGAACAGGAAGCCTTTACTTTACCCTTTTGCCAGCGGTGTGATTACAAATATGGATGAGTAACAGTATCAAACGAGGACGTATTTACTTAGGAAAACAATATATTAAAAAATGCTGTGTACTTTGAATCAGACCTTTAATAATAAAAATGTTATTTACCCAAAGAGCATTGAATATCGTATGCTGCCAAAGTTTATTTTCGCTGTGTCGTTTT
>VOQK01042250.1:4138-15073 GCA_015052645.1 Benitochromis conjunctus | reverse complement strand
ATGCACAAGTATGACTTTCTCATTCTGACAATAAGAGAGAGAGAGAGAAATAATTTCAATTGCAGGAGAAATGTTCCGCTGATGAAGAGCAGCATTGTTTAATACCAAAGATGTTGCAGGTCCTTGACGAAGACTTTTTCAGTGTTCATTTGTGGATATAAACGTCTCTTTTTTTCAAAATTCTGTTGACAAAAAAAATAAAAGGTCTAGATCCATATCTTCAAAACTCTGATGCTATGACATCCTTTGAACACCAGTGTAAATTTAGTCTGAATAGAGTACATTTCTTTCTGTGCTTTTAGCTGAGTTTTGTAAAAGCACAAGGACATAATTCATTGACACCTGTTGAAAACCTTTTGAAATGATGATGATGATGATGATGATAAAGGACTAGCATGTCACAGTTTTATAATCTGTTTATATCCTGCTGACATTACCTGTGAAATGCTTGGAATAAAGGTTTAAAAACTGAAGAGCATTGGAAATCACATGGTGCTCCAACTCATACTCAAACTATGACTGCTATACTGCACCTCAGATATTGTGCATTACGTATGCATAGATTATATCTGATTAATTCAAGTTAAACTGTTATAATAAAAATTTGCCAGACATAGGCACTAAATGCACAGAAGTTAAATGGGTCATGGGTCATATGACTCTTCTTCTGCACAAATGAAACCTATTAGTGTGCCTACTTGAGTCATTAGATTCTGATAATGATGATAAAGTCCATAAAAAAACATTAGAAATCTATCAGTAAAGGCAGCACTGTTGCAAACAAGACAAGAGAGAAATACTGCAGAAACTCATAAATCTTGCAATTTGGAGCACAGACCAGTTTAATAGACATTTTCATTTGTGTTGATTATTTTAATGCTGAGCCCACCCTCAGTGCTGTTCTTTTCTAATTATGCTGTACAGCTGCACATTTGAGCTCTGAAACCTCAAACATTACAGGTTACTGCCCCGTAGCCTAATAAAAGAGACACGGAAATTACTTTAGTTCACTGGCAGATCAAATAAAAATTCATTTTATTTATTAAACAGATATTCTTGGTGTGTGTGTTCTATGTTTTAATAGCTGGAACTGTAGCAGTGTAAAAGAGAATTACCAACAGATTAGAATCACAATAAAAACTTTTTGCATCACCAAATTAATATATGCACGTTTCAGTAACAATTCGATGCACAGTTTGCACCAGTTTTACAGCCAGGTTATTGTGATGTTGATAAAGTACAGCACTGAATCTATATTGCAACTGTAAAGAATCAGTAGATATGTGACACTTCCAGACAATTCTAAATCAAAACTCTGAACATAACCTGCTCCACACCAGATTGTTGTCAGGAGCTGTATGCAGGCAGGAAATGGTGGACCCAAAGTGCAGACTTACAGAGGCCAAAACTTGAACTCAAAATAGCTTTAATGCTAAACACAAACGTAACTAAACCAGAAAAGACAAAATAAACTTACACATGCATACAGACAGAAACACACAGCATGAAACGAGGGCGCTCATGACACAGACCAAACAAAACACAGGGCTTAAATAGACAGAGGGAGCAATCAGGAAATGAGAAACAGGAGGGAAACACAGCTGGGACAAATCAGGGCTAACGAGACAAGGGAAGCAAAACCAGACACATTAACATGAGACAGGGACTTCCAAAGTAAAACAGGAAATATAACATAGACGCGGGCTTGACACGGAGACAGCGACACTGAAACAGACAGAAACCAAAAGACTAAACTCTAACATAAACCACACAGAGAATCTAAACTAAGAACAAACACTATAACTAATAGACAAAGAAAGCTCAACATAATGACACAGAAACAAAGAACCAAAATACAAAACACTGGGTCAACGACCCAGGCACCCTGACAATTGTGTGGCTAGAATAAGTTAGCCACGTGAAACGAGGGACATTTTCTTTTGTGACAGATAAAACTTACTTTAAGCTTGACATAACTTGCTGTTTTATAATACGCCCTTTGGTTTTTAATGGTTGGTGAGATTTTGTGAACATATGACAGAATAATAGAGGCAAAATGACGTAACAAAAAACAAGTCTTTAATATAAGGATAAAGCAGAAGTCCAAAGGGTTAAATAAACAATCCCAAAGAGATCACAGAGGGTATACAGGAGGTAAAAGGGGACCATAACCACACAGTAGGAAGTGATGACGAATTATCTGACAAGGACAAGAGAGGAGAGGGGACTATTTAAACACACAGGGCTGATTAGAGAATAAAAAACAAAAGGGGAACGAGATAAAGGTGAGAGAAATCACATAGTAAAGTAAAGTAAATAAAACTGATACAGGGCATGGCACAAGGCTTTATACAGGTGAGAGTAATCACACAGTAAAAATAACTTACACAAGAAAATCAACAGAGGGAACTGAAATAAATACTGCGAAAAAAATCAAAACTCAGGAACCGTAAAATAAAACAGTAAGACATATAATCAGAATGAAAACTAGACTAACAAAGAAGTTAAAGCAGATATCCAAAAGATATAACACTGGAATAACAGGAAGTCAAGTTCATTCAAACCAGGAAATAAGGACAAAAATCAGGAACCATGACACTTTTTCTAAGCTTAATTTCTAAGCTCTATGTTTGGTTCATTTTCTTAAGTGCTCCTGAGCAGCGTCTTAGAATGGCTGTCCTCAATACGTCATCATATATCACACAATGTTATGCGACTGACCATTAGTTTATTGCTCTGCCAGCTCTGACGTGTGAGAGCGCATGAACAATGCTCATAACTGAAGGTGAGGAAAAAAACATTTCCACAAATAAACTGAGAGAGAGGCTTAAAGTGTTTGTTTTTTTTTGTCCTTATTTTGTGCTTTTTTGTCCTTTGTTAGTGACATTTAAATGTGACCAAATTAGTTCTAGTCTTGGTAAACCTAAATTAAGGACAGGCTTCAGGCACACAGATACATGATTTACTGGACCATATATATCGTACTTAAATTGTCACACCACAGAGGCAACTCATAAATTGAAGAAATGTTATCAAAGCCAATTTGTCATTTTGCTTTATTTTGAATGTCACTGCTAATATACACAGCTGCTTTGTCTGCAGCAGTTGAGATGCTAAGTTGCATCTCTGACATTTGCAGAAGAAATGCCACCTCAAAGCTGCTTGTACACCTTCGACGTGCTTAAAGCAAAGACAACAGAACAACAGCTTGCCACGGTCTGTTACCATGGAAATGTACTCAGCCTTGGTCAAAACTGAAGCCCTCGTTTCATTTTGAAACACCCCCTCCCTGTCACTTCAACCTGAAGCACACAAGATTGTGTGCTGATAAAATACAATAGCTGTTTGTTTTATTCTCGGGGGTAATGCAAATTGGAGGTATGGATGGAGGCGCAACCCCCATTCCGTCCCACCCCCACCTCGGTGCGTTAATGTGCAGCTACAGGGATGACACGCTGTACTGGGACATGAGAAACCCAGCTAATACTGTTGCCATGACAACCCAGCCAGGGGATAACTGTTTTATAGCATACAGTATAACACCACCCACCACCTTGGTGCCTCAGAAATATGTTGCTCGTCTTTTGCTCAGTATAACAGGGGTGAGTGGCTTTAGCATTCAGTCGAGATTTTTAATCACCGACCATCATGATTAGACATCATTTGAAAGTGCTGTCTTTTCCCCCCATCAGAAATAAAGAAAAACGTAAGGGACCAATACTAATGAATCTTTCTATTGTTAGTTGTGCACAATGAGAGCAGAAATTAACTGAAAATGTCACATCTGCATTGGAAATGTCATTGGTTTTAAAGGGGTGTACCCCAACTGGTGACATTATCTCAGTTTAACTTTAAGAGCACTTTAAGAGTAACTAAACATGGCTACATTTTATTATGTCAGAAGATTATCCTCCGGGAACCACGTCAGTATAAAAAATGTCAGTCTTCCTCCATACACTAAGGTCACTTTAGTCAAATACCTTCTGCATGCACTGCAGTTGCAGAAAGACCGTTTACTCAAGCCCTGCTACAGTACATCATTAATTACTTGTTGCTTTTCAGTGAATCTTTAAAAAATGAACCCAGTATACCCAGAGTCCTTCTCTTGCCAAATATAACAAAAGTGTTTTGACTTTTATGCGTTGAGGTCCTGCTGTTGGTCATTAACTTTTAGTATAATAAAATCACTCTTACTTTTTAATGAAATGCACTGCAGACCTATTTAACTTGGAAGTTATCTATCCATTCTCTTCCGTTTATCCTTATCAGGGTCGTGGGGAGCTGGTGCCTTTCCCAGCTACCATAGGGCAAGAGGCAGGGTTAACCCTGGACAGATCGCCAGTCTGTTGCAGGGCTAACACAGTGACACAGACACACAATAAGATGACAACTACTCTAGTGGTTTCTGAGATTAAAGTGAATAAAAAATTATTACTTTAAAGAAATGTAGCAATTCAATTAAACAATTCAATTAAAAGGCACTTGTTTGGCATTTAATTTTGCAATACCTCTCTGGAGTAAACATTGCTTTGTTGTCCAGGATTGCAAGTACAAGTTCCTGTCCATGACCATCTGAATCATTCTGATAGTAACTGAGCTAACTATGTATTACAATTGTCTTATAAGAGGCCTGGACTCTGCCAACTTATGCCTTTAATAACTTTCAAGATTTGTCATTTCCATAATATCTTCCATGCTGGCTTATCAAGTGCGTAAACAAGCCAATAGTAATTTGAAATATACATAAAATCATGTCATGTTAAGAAAACTCATGCAACTTAAATCTGCACCAGTGTTGCTGTGTGAGCATTTCTGAATCATGGCTGGATTTTAATGAGGCCAGGGCAGGCAGTCAGGCCTTAGCTAATAGACCTGAAGATGAAACATGGTCCTGTCTGTGCTATTGATGTCTCCTATATGAGGTGGCAGATTCAGGCCATTCCCTGTGTACCTTCTGTCATCATTACCTTCAGTCCAAGGAGAAACATATCATAACAACCACTGATAACTAGCAATATAAAGGAAGAAAGTGAGACAAAGCTGGCACATCACATGCTGATAGCTCACATGGATGAAGATTCATTTTGGTCAACCTTTCCTGTATGATATTATTGACTGAACTAATGGCCCATAAGCAAGCTTGATTACACAAGGATGGTGCAACTGCCTTGTGAAATGATAACAATGCTTGTGCAGAGTGTCACTTCAGTAAGTCATATCTACATAGAAGGAAAAGCAAAATAGTGGCAAAATATCAGTATAACAATAAGAAATAAATGGCAAAAAACCTCAGGGTGGAGCTATGCTTGCAAAGTTGGCAGTGTTGCCATGGGACATTCCTAACTTTTAAGAATCCCAAGCTAAACTAAAAAAAGGAGGCTCCAAAGAAGACTTTTTAAGGTTAAACAAATCCATGTTTTTGTTGAAAGCAAACAGAAAGATTGTGCTGAGAAAGAGAGAATTGTCTACATTTTTTGCTGGAAATGCAAAATATCAAAATGTACATAAAACTGAACAAATGCAAATTGTTATGTTTATCGGGAAGTTCCTACATTTTATAGGCAATTTGTGGGAATTTAACTACATGTTTATTTCATAACAAAATCCTTTCATTATTAAAGAAATGAGCATAATGGGACATACAATAGGAAGTGTTTATACTTAAATTTCAACATTTTACTAATTTCTTTCATTCAATAATATAATTTAAGCATTTTAAGTACAACATGAACACTGTGTGGGGGATTCTCCCCCTTTTACAAATAAATGTTTTAAACCTAAATTGTCGACCTGTCATAGCAATGGGGACATTGTTATTCTGGAAGAGCTCATGCCCATCAAGATAGAAATGTTTCAACATAACATAAATGGGATCACTCAAAATAACTTGATTTGCCGTAACCCGCGTCTTTAAGGGGTCAAGTGAACAAAAATTATGCTGGCAAAATGCCCCTGATGGCATGACAGAGCCACCGGTTCCCCTTCACTGGAGAGGTCCAGGTTTCCACTCCGGGGTTTCCTTTAATTTGTCACAAAAACACTAAAATGGCTTTTGGACTAGAAAGCTAAATTCATTCCACTGAGTCATCCACCAGGCAAAACCCTCACAAAATGTTTGGGCTGACCAGATGCGTCCAGTAGCAAAGCCATCTGATCCAACTAAGTAGCAGATGGCGAGCAACCTCTTTGCTATGCCCAAGTGTTTAAATCAGCATATGTGAGTAGAGTGGCGATGGAGAGGTGCATGGAGCAGTGTGATTTTTGCCCAAAGCAATGAGCAATCCCATGAGTCTAATACAAACACTCATGTAAATGGATCAATGCTTGAAATTCTGGGAGTTTCTCAAGATACACTCAGAATGACAAGAATGACATAAAGGGAAAGACAGAATATGATGCAGCAAATACAAATGTGCACATGAAACAGGTCTTTGCCTGTGTTTGACATAAGGTGGAAAACTTCACAGATTTTCAGAAGCAAGAACACAATCAAAGTTGTTGGGACCATGAGTTTTGTAGAACAAAATGGTAACCAAACACCTTGCAGGACATAAAGTGGGAAGACTTATTTTAGTGGAATCAAAAGCCTTTAAAAATGAACTGTGTATGTTTATTTCCTTTTAAATTGCCAAATGTGCAAACAGTTAAGTAAAGAACCACCTCACAGCATCCAGCTGTAGAAGAAATGTCAAACTTACAGTATAACAAAGAGTCATTTTACTCAGTATTTGCAGAAGCAACTTTTGAAGGAGAATTATATAGTAATGTAAAATGTAATTAGTAAAACTAGATTGGAATATAAAAATAAGTTGCTTTGTTCTGCCCAGACAGGCTGACTCACAGTACTAATAAATGTATCTGATTGATTTCTATTGCCAAGTTTCTCACATCTGAGTATGTGTATGTGCAGGGTGAGATTCTTACTAATAAAGTGTGCTCTGGTCTGCAGTACATGTCACATTTACAGAAACCTTTTAAGTGTAAAAGAAAGATTCATCCACTTCGGTGTCCACGTCGCCTGCCCGAGGTGACGACAATACCCCATGAGCCATTCATGGCTGAGGGATAAAAATCACAAATAAAAGCAAAATCTTTCTCTCTGCTGATGAAAGTGCATTCACTTTTTTATCTATCTGTGGCTCCTGGGTGTCAGTCTACAGATTTCTACTTGCAGCTAAACATGATTTTAATATGATGTAATTAATCACAGGGCTTGATAGAAAGGCACGCCTGGCTTGAATGTGAGAAAAGGAGGATTATGTTAGGGAGCAGAAGGAAGTCAGCCATCTTAACGGAGACGTGTGAAATTCATTAACACTTAGCAGAAGTATGGTGACCTAAAGGCGCTTCAGCACTTAGCAATTTAAGCTCAAAGACTGTTTGATGTATTATACTTCAAGAATTGTAACACACAACAGTGATAGATTTAACCAACACGTTTAATTGTAAAGGTTGTTGTGCTTAGAAAAAACGAAAAGTAAAAAAACAAGAACAATGTTTTAAAGTATTTGTCTTCATATCCTCTGTAAGCTTTGTTGTTGTTTTTTGTTTAGCACAAATGCAGTTTCTGTGATGTGCCCTCAGCTCTGGCAAATTAAATTTAGTAACATGATAAATATCTCCCTAAACAGAAAAAGTAATGAAAGCACAAATGGATGTGCAGTGCCTTGGGTGACATAAATCACAACCCAGCGAGGTCACATAGGGGGGAATAAGTGACACCTGTCACTTATTCCCCTTTATGTGTGGTATATATAAGCAAACAAGTCATAGGTAAGCAGTGTCATGAAAACTTAAATAGCTCTATATGAATAATTCAACAGACGTACTTGGATTAATACAAAGCAAGTGATTTCCAAATAAATGACACAGAAAAGATGACAATAGATCAGCCACTTTTTATTTAGAAAGAGTCCCAAAAAATAAACAAGTTGGCACACATTCCATATACAAAATGTCTGTGAAATAGCCTGAATATGCAATGAAACTGATTAGCGACTATGGTATACTGTATGTTTCTATACTTGATTACAAAAACAGTGGTGATAATAATAGTATAGGTCATCTTTCTGCTGTGTGCAGGAGGGGGTTTGTTATAGATCTATCAGAAAGTGGGGAAAAAAAATCTTATAAATAGATGTGCTCATCCGTTTAACCTGTGTATCTAACTTATGGTGAGTCTGGACAACTAAAAAGTAATATTGTCTCTTTAAAACAATTGAATGTAGCATTAAGTACTGCAAAAGGAAATCAAGTACTTATGATGAGGGATACAATTTTTCATATTTGAACTTTTATATAAAATATATGTTTATATGGATATATTGTATATATGTCTTACATTGTATTTCCAATTTCAAACATTTAACCTCACAACTTCAACATTGAAATGAAAATGCATGTTTGGCAGTAATGAAATAAACGTATGTAGTATTTGCGGCAACAACATGCAACTTGTGCTACTTCATTGTCCGATTAATGCAAAATACGTGGAGACTTGAAAACAAAGCAGAAAGGCTATTGTATTAGTCATTGCCACCAACTGTACACCTAGTTACAAAAGTTACAGAATGTATCAGAATCATTTACATTCACTGAGATGACAGTGATTGAGTATATTAAGACTATATTTATCTACTGGCACTAGAATTTGGCACTCTTACTTATTTGGCATTTGAACCATCACGTAAACCATGTGAATGTGGATGCTTCTTTTTGATGTCACTTTAAAATGTGATGGAATAATACCATACCATACTATTTTTTTTATTTTTTGTTGTTTATTCATGGTGTGTAAACATATTAATCTCCTCTTGAAAGAACAACAACCCCGGTCCTCATCAGAAAAAATACAAACAGCAAAAGCACTGAAGCAAACAAGGAGACAAAAGTAATAAAACAAAATTGCTGCACCAACTCTAACAAGAAAAACATAGAAGGATTGATTCCAAATGCCAAGCATTGACATATATTTCATATCAACACCAAATGTTAAAGAATAAAATATACAGGAAAATTCAGAATAGGAATTAATTACATGATTTTAACAACTCACCCCCATAATGCAATGTATTTGGCTTTAAAAATATCGAACTAGAAGCTGTTTAGTATTTTTCCTTTCTGTATACTCACATTAAGATGTTTATATCCAACCAGTATGTAAGCAAGTTTATTTAAAAGCTATTTTGTGAAAATACATAAAAATATTTTTTTTCAATAACCTTTTTAATAGATTTTCTTAGAAAAGAAGGACAATTTCACATCTTAATGCAGATGAAATCAAGTGTGCTTGAAAATCCTGTTTTGCGGCGGTGGCTACAGAAACGGTGTGTTTTTGACGACATCTTCCCCTGATGAACACACCCCCTCACTTTTCAGACACACATAAACACAGTTGAGATGACTGAATCTCTGACTCCTAGAAGCAGTCACTGCCATCAATCAAGCCCTCATTTCCATCTCAGTCCAGTCCAAACAGATAGACAGGAAAGCATGGTGTCACCAGTTTAGAAAAGAAAAAGCCACCCTTTAAGACTCTGAGATGGAATTCCGCCCACAAAGGTAGGCGTTTTATAAGGTGAGAAATAGAGACAGAGAGCAACAATACAAGTCTTTGTGATTGGCAAAATGAAGTCTCCATCTCTTATCTTTCCTTTTTTCACCACACAGACAAAAAGAAAAGAGCCGAAACAAAAGGAAGGAGGTGAGGACAAACAAGAAAAAGAAAAAAAATAATAAAACGCTCTATTGAAACCATTGTAAGGCACTCAAAAGTTTCGCATTGATCAGGACAGATCTGTCAGGCTGACGTTCAGTCCCATGTCAGGTCTCACATAAGGGACAGCATGGACAGCTTTAGGAAACTCTGGAGTCATCACCCGACCATTCTCCCCAGTACTCCCTGTGACGGAAAGTCTTGCTTTATTCCTCATGGCATCCCCAAAGGTCATCTACACAAACACACAAAGTCACGTGTACACCCAGACACAGGCCAACGCAACCATTATCACATTCATGCACACAAGGATCCATACACAAAAAAGAAAGCAACATGTTAGACACTTTAAAGTAATAACACATCTATAAGCTTAAAAGTTTATAAATGTTCAAAACATGACAATGTAGATGAGAACTAAAAATGATCTCCATGAATAACACAATGCAACCAAGATGCGAATGATCATGTAAAGGCTTCTGCATGGTCATTGCAAGCATTAGTGCTGAAATGTGTTACTAGGACAGAGGCATTAACAAGCATGGCCATCAACAGTCATACATGAAAATGGTTTCAAAACAGTAAGGAAACTTAAATGGACAAACACAATTTTAAGCTTTAAAAAAGGGGGATATCGCTCTCTCTCTCATTAAATCATAAGTCACCAGTACATACGATCCTTTGGCCAACCTCTTCATTCACTAACACTGAAGGATGGAACGGATGGAGCCAAAAAAGCGTGCATTTGGGGGGAATTTATGAAAACCTCGTTCCCTACCCCCTAAATTTTTACACTTTCGATCCCATATACGTTGTAACCTTCCTTATAAGTTGCAAAATTCTGTGAATTCTGCGAGGAAGTTGGGTTAATATTCTGTGCATTCTTTGCCACCTTCATTCGTTTCGCCTCGGCTCTGGACTTGTAACAGAACTCAATCAAGGCCACCAGCATGGCCAAGCCGAGTCCTCCGACCAGAATGTAGAAGACCCCAGCCACGTTGCTCAGGCTGAGGGCGCTCGTCTTCTCCTGTGAAATGCACACGAAATAGGGATCAGCGACAGGGCATGGGTGAAAGGTTAGTAATTTAAAAAATGTTCATGAAAAAATAAAAATCAACATTTATTTAAAATAAAAAATAAAAAATGCACCATAATAATATTCAAAAAGCACAAAAATAACAAGACAAACACATTGATTTGTCATGTGGGATAAATTTAAA
>VOQK01042249.1:12329-26042 GCA_015052645.1 Benitochromis conjunctus | reverse complement strand
TTTATTGGAGGTTTTTTGGTTTGATTTGGTTTTTGGTTGGGTGGGAGACGGAAACCCATACGACAGTTATTTAATTTATCTTTTAGATATTAAAAAAATCCTGCATAAAAAAAATGTAAGTAAACATGTATGTTATTTATATTAAATTCACATTTTATCTGCTGTAAAACCTTCACAATGCTATTCATATCTTTTTTTTAACCATAATAATGTAGATGTATCATACAGCTATACATACGTCTAATTTTTTTCTACAACACACAGCTGATTTCATCTGTGCTGGGTTCTGATCTTTCCTTGCTGTGTTAAACTTTATTTGAATGCACAAAATGTGCATGATAATGATAATAATAATAATAATAATAATAATAATATGTATAACTCATATTTCATTCCAACTTTGGTATTATTAAAGCCTAGCTAACATGGATGAGCGTCAAAACGTTTCTCCCACTGAAAACACTACGTCCAGATGAACTGAATCGACTTTTTGGGGTTTCCTTACCTGGATGATTACTGTAGCACTTTCCAGCCGCTATCTAGCTGTGCGCTCTACCCACAAAGTGTATAGATAAAAGAACCTTTTAATCTCTCACTCCCACTGTATGTGTTTTATCCTCTCATCCTCCCATCACCCTCAACCAGTCACAGCAGATGGCCGCCCCTCCCTGAGCCTGGTGCTGCTGGAGGTTTCTTCCTGATAAAAGGGAGTTTTTCGTTCCCACTGTTGCCAAGTGCTTGCTCACTGGGGGTTGTCTGATTGTTGGGTTTTTTATCTTACACTAAAAATCACCTTGAGGAAGCTGTTGTTGTGATTTGGTGCGGTATAAATAAAACTGAATTGTGTGCAGCTTTTGCTGTATTAGCTTGCATTCAGGAAAATACATGAAAATGAGCGCAGCTGATTGGCTAATCAACAGCTGTTTGGGAAGAAATCCGAAGAAATAGAGAACTGTAAGTAAAAATGTAAATATATGTAATCATAGATGCTTCATGACATTAAAAATAACTGCCATCCCAAATATTTATTGAAAAGAAAGCTGAATTAACTTGTCTTTTTTTTTTTTACACAAGCACTCACAGACTTTGAGTTAAAGGCCACAAAAGGTTTTTCTTTCAGGTTCAGCGATTCACTACTGGAAGTAATAATACTCAAACTAATACTACTGTAATAGATCTTGCCAGTCTTGGAAAAGTAAAAAAAAAAGGAGAACCATTTCCCTTATCTGCCAGATTATTTGCAAAAAGCACTCCAAACTAAACCATGCTAAGTCATTCACTACACACTAACACAGCAGCTGGAGGAAAAAAACAAAAGACTGTTCACAAATTGTGTGAACGTGTCAATGAACTGTTAACTTTCGTTTAGCAAAAAAAAAAGGCAGATCATTTACACGGCATCCTCGTTATTGCATCCAGAACGAGGCGTCAGTGGCTATTTATGTGGAAAATATAAACTAAATAAATGAAAAAAAATTCAAATATGTTTTCTTTTTTTTTTCTCTCCTCTATTCTGCGAGTTCACGGGTGGAGGGAAGACACTTCGACATTTCAGCATCTGTTGTTTTGGCTTGGATGAAATGAGGAGTATTAACGGAGGGATGTAGGGAGAGCCTGGCAGCATGGAGATGTGCTCTGGTGGAACGAAAAGCTGCAGGCGAAAAAGGGAGAGAGAGCGAAACTTCAGCCTCAGAGGTCAGAGTCAGTGGAATAGCTGGGATGCCAAGAGATCAACATTTATTTCACAGCTAGATTTATTCTGCACAGTTTTCTTGCACTCTGCTGGCTCATTGTTCTCCACCCAAACTTGAATCTTGTGCGCTTCTCTTGCCGTTTTCGCCTGTTTAAAGAGAAAAACTTTCTCGATTTCTTTCACACTCCCCGTCTTAAAATAAAAACAGTAAAAGGAGTTGAAACATAACTCACATAAAAACACATAACACTGACCTGCAATCCTTATGTGTAAACGTGTTGAAGACTTATTTGTCTGTGCATGACACTGCAGCATGTTTTGTACTCTGTCGAAAAGCGCACATCAACTCCCAATTTCCCACTTCTTTCTTGTATTTTTGTAGTCTATTCCTCTTAAAAACAGTGTCTGCACAACATGTGCAAGTCTAAAAGCACAACAGAGTAAATGTGGAATTATCTGAACAGCTCTGGAAATACCCCACTGTCTAACTTCCTAACTAAAGCCATCCCTTCCTCCATTTTTCCACTCCTTCGTGCAGGAATCCATGCATGTAGGAAGCCTCATCGAGTTCAGTGTTTATCGCACTCAATGTACTTTAAAACGCCTTGAAACACACTTTTGGGTTAATTAGTTTTAATTGCCGACTTTCAAACGGAGAGGCTGAATCACGAACACAGGTCCTGTTGCTTTAAGTGGTGCCCTAGTGAATTCCAAAACAAGGTGGAGCGCATTTAAAATCCCTGTTAGTCTCTGCAATTGTGAAGAACTGATTCCCACTGGGAAACTTTTCTGGGTCATAAATTCATGAAGGTGTGAAGCAAAACAAAACGTACAAAGCAGAGAAATCCCTAGAGACTGAGACCGATCTGTGGGAAGAGAGGGCTAGGATCCAACACTTGAGTGTCAGTTGGCCATATAGGTTAATGTGCCACAGTGGGACAGCAGCTTGCTTTACCCCAGATAGCCTCTGCCATCAACTGAGCTAATTCCACATGGAAAGTTCCAGTCTGCCATGTCGGGGCTTTGTTTTCGTTTGTTTTTTTCTCGGCACCGCAGATTTGTTGACAGCAGTCATACACTGCCTGCTGAAAATGTCTATTTTCATCTTCACATTAGTGAAATTTGTACTGTAACACAACATGTAATCAGGGATTACCTTCATCTACATTAGGATTCAGAATTTTAACATAAAAGGTTTTACAGTTTTACTTGTTTGAACATCAATGCTTTAAAACTATGTAGCTTAGCTGCATTTGATGTCACAGTTCTGGATTTTTGATCCAGCGTTTGGGTTTTGTTATTTTACATTTTCTTTATTGTTTATTCTTTATCGCTTTTTGAGTTTTGTCCGAAGCAGATATCTCCTGGTTGGTTTCCTTATGTTATATTCTCAGGCCTTCTTAGTTTTAGTTTTGCTGTCTATATTCATGGTTATAGTCAGTGTTGGGTACATTTTTCAGTAACATGGTAACGTAAGGCATTACTGTACTAAATTCAATAATCACTTACAGTTGGGCGTACTTGTTCCCCCCTCTTAGAGACACTGCTGTAGTTGATACAGCATTGAATGCCAACATCTTTTTTACTGGATAATGGCTTTTGTCCATAATCAGCCTCTTACATGAGCTTCCCATCAGCATTTTGTTACAAAGCTGCATTCCTTCAGAACAGCAGCATCACTCAATAATATTGAGTGCACACACCTGACATGGAATAATATACACATTGTCTACAGTCTGAAATCAAAGAGATCCTTTAAGCACTTAAGACGGGGACCACTGGCAGATCATTTCAGCTGCTGTTAATTAGCATAAATTCTGTGGGATGTTTGTGTGCTCTGTGCAGGCAGCTGAATTTTCAGTTTCAGGAATGAATACACCAAACTAATACTTTTGAAACATGACCTTCAGCATTAGGATCAGTAGGGTACACTTATTCTCTGTATTTGTGAGATAATAATCAATATTTCTCAAAAGGTTTCAGCACAATAACATACTTATATTCTCTCGTTTTTAAGCTTGAGACTGGGCAGGTGGTCCAAGCTGTGCTGAGGTATAGATAGTTTCAGGTTGGATTAGTACTGGCTGGTATCTACTGTAAAATTTAAGGAATTTATGGGCCAGAAAACTGTACTGGGACATCACAGACGTCTAGACTGACACAGATACATAGATGGAGTAACACTTTTGGTTTACAGAATGCATCTGCTACTCTTGGCCTACATTTACCAAATGTAGGCAAACATCACATCTGTGAATTTGCCAAAATGCACTTTCTAAGTAACATGAGCCAGATGATGCTCTTTAAGCCATTCTGTCCATCTGAGCACTGCACACTAAAATCTGTGTAATCTGAACTAAAGCCTTCCCTGACAGCTATAATCCAATTATTACAGACCTCTACAGAAATTCACCCAAATATGAGAGCCTGTAAAATACTATGGGGCTGTACGGTGAGAGTGGCAGGCACAGAGTGACACAGAGCAACACAAGCTGAAAATACAGGCATGCGCCTTCAACTACATGCATTCATACACAGTGAGGTACGACCAGACCGAAATCAAATGGCATGCTATGGACAATTTACATTGTAAGAAAACATGTACAAAGGTAGCACATCACTAAGTTTGAGTCAACAAGGACAAATTACTCGCTCTGACTCAAATCATAGCAGGAACTCTTTTTAGCACTGCAGCACAGAGCCTTTAGGGCATGTGAGTTATACAAATTGATCTAAAATGCTTTTCACAGGGACCAGTCAAGAGTACGTAATTGCACCTAATAGAAGCTCCAGCATTAAACTGAATACAACAATGTCTGCCTCTGATCATCTTGTAGACATCTTGTAGCAGAAGCTTCACAGCGAAGCTGGCTCATGTATGGATTTTGGTGGTTTGGATACACACACTTACCGGTAATATCATGACATCAAAGGATTTTAACAATGCTTTATTCCCTTCACTAAAGAGGTTGTGTTGTTGGTAGCGTGTACATGTGTGCGTGTCATTCTGCCTGTGAACACGATAGTTCTAAAAAGTTTTGGATGATGGTCTGATAAAAGTTCGTAGGGGTGCACAGTGGGGTCATGTTAACAATCTATTAAAATTTGGCTTACATCCACAAAGGTCTTCAAGGTCAACTTAATTATTTATTGGTCAGAAATTGACAAAAAGCTTTATAACTTATAAACTATTATTCTTAAAAATGTGGCCTGTATTATCAACATACAGAACGTAAAGATTAAAAATATCGCATCGCATTTGACCTCTGACCTCTTCTTGAGGGTCAATAGAATGATCTGAAAGCCAAAGTGATAATAATGCTATATGGAGCTATTTGAAACTATGTTTCTTACTGTGACTGATTGTATTAACAACATATAGACATATAGGGAATAATATATGGGGATCTTAATAATAATAATTCAATTTTGGGGGGAAAACATATTAAAATTGTGATTAAAGACTGATCATATTTGGGATCAGAGATACTTTCTCTTTCTGCTGTCAAGAGGAGCTGGATTTTAAAATGCACTTTGTTGCCACCATTGTCCATCAAGTGTAACTTGAAGCATTCCTGTATTACATTTTATGCTGTGTACAATAGGTGTAGATGAGATGCAATAATGCATTTGGGAAAAGTGACTGTTTCAGTCTGTTTAGCTGCGTACTAACCCCGCCCTAGTGTATATATGTAAATTAATTTTATATATCTAGCGTAAACCTATTATGATGTGAATTTATGGCATTTATGGCTCAGATACTGCACTGGCAACTACTGTTTGGACCAGATGTGGCCCAAATGTTATGAGCCGAGGCTTGACACAGGTTACAGCAGGTGCTGAGCATGTGACCCACAAGTCATCGGACGCCACTGACGTGGGAAGCCCCAAATGTTGGGAATGCCAAAAGAGGCCCGAATGTCTCATCCTGATATCCATCACTCACGCCTCAACTGCAGATCTGAGCCACATTTGAGTGAAATACTGTTATCTGGGGAAAAAAGAAGGTGACTCATTGTTGACTCCAAAGTTCGTGCTATTCCACGGTTCTTATGTTGACGTGCAACCTTTTATTTTTCTTTAACACAATGTCCCAGTGAAAACGCAAACATATTACTAAGACACGTTGGTAGTGAAATGTTTAAGATACATAAAGCAAAAACTGAATAGCTGGAGGCAAAATGGATTTTAGACCTGTGTATGCGTATTCATATTCACACAGAAAAAAAGAGGACGCCAAGGGACGTCTTTAAGTTTTACCTCGTCTCGCAGAGCCTGCTGAGTAGCTGGCAGGAGAACCCAAACGAAGCTGGGACAAACCTGTACATTTGCTACAAAACATGCACGTGCACGAATATACTCTTGCATTTCCACGTACAGTATATGAATAATTGAAGGAACAAAGATGCATTAATTAATGAATGCGGCCCCGCTAACACACGTGCGTGCACGGATGTCTTTGATAAACCCGTGCAAACACGAGAAAGCATAAACACCCATCAATAAATAATTACACTCTTCATTAGATGCTGCAGGTCAGCATTTTGTGAATGTGTTGCATTGATTTGTGGCCTGGACGACCACCAGAGGCTCGTAGTGAAAGGGGGAGGAAGCTGTTGACTTTTTGACCCAGTTAAATAGCTAATAGGAGAATTGTTCTTCTTCTATTTGGTGAAGTTACACCAGTTTTAGACTTTTTTTTTTACCACCCTAATAGAGGAGGACTATTCATTTTAAAAAGCGATTCTTAAACTGTTGATATTTCTGTTCAGCCTCAACTCGAAAATCTGCTGCTGAGTTTCTCAGAAAAAGGTCACTTCAGATCCAACTCAAACAGCTTTAAGGCTAAGCAGCCACAAGCTCCAAACACTCCAAATCCGTAACAAGCTCACACTCTTATGAGTGCCACTGCAGCCATTAATCCACTTTGTCATGTGGTGCACTTAACAATGAACACCACTGTGCATTAAGTTTAGTTAACGGGCACCATTCCATTCATACTGGATCTGAGAATTTCCCTGTTTTGAATTAATAGAAATTACAAGATTTCAATGTGAAGAGGGGGTAGGGAGTGAGGGGTGTCTATGATGTGACTCACCCTGGAGCAGAAAATATCACGGCACAAACACATATGGGGAAGTGTTACGACTGAATTCATTAAAATGCCTCGAGGTATCTAACATTTCGCTGTGTCATGCATCAAAACGTCTTTAAAAGGCAGGAGAGAAAAGTGCACCTCATCAAAAAGTACTTCCCCCCCCAATGGGCTTTATTCTAGACAGCATTTGACAGCGATTCACCCCAACGCCGCATGTATTTATCACCGCGCTGTAAAAGAATCTCTTTCCAAGTCACTTAATCTCCAGCAGAGTCATAAAAAACTTTTTTTTTAATACAATAGTGGAAGTTCTACCTCTAGCCTGAGATAACACAGCATGCTTTCAGTGCTATCACCTGCTCTTCTAGAAACAGTGGCAACAGTAGCAAAATAAGGCAAGGCAATGTACAGATCATAGGTTGAGTGCCTCCTTTCTTGGAGAACACATTTATGTCCCATTACTTTGGAACAGCTCGTAATGCAGAACTGCATTACTGTATTTCATTTCAATCTGAATAATTTATCCATAATCAATCTCACATTTCTTAAGTGTAGCAGTTGCTGGCAAAAGCTCGGGTGCCACCCATTAAAGTCAGACTTTTTTTTTTTGTCATCACTACCCATCCAACAAATGAACCGGCTTTTAGTCCAATCCCCTTAAAGCAGCAAGTCCACAGGACATTAGACGTGTAGGAAAACACAAGAAAATGAAATTCTGTCCTGTTTCTAACTGCAATCAACTATCACACACATTGCTCCTTTTCCACTCAGCAGTCACAAAGCCAAATGTTCAGGCTCTCCAGCTATGCTATAAATATTCGACAACAGTTACAATAGCTCCCAATGAAAAGCATCTGACGAGTTACATTTGGACAAATTCGGTTCTTTGACTTTTCTATGTAGCGGTTGCTATCACTATGAGACTTTGTCCAAGCTTTTGGAGTGGTTGTAGCTCTGGTGGTAGAGCAGGTCATATATCAACTGGGAGGTTGGTGGTTCAATCCCTGGCTGCTTCACTCTGCATGTTGAGCTTCAAGTTACTGTCTAATGTAGCCACTGTGAGCATTAGAAGAATAGTATCTAATAAATGATGACCTGAACATATCAAGGCAAAACATACTTGGAAACATTTGGCTGGCAACGTGTTGGTCTGAGTCACAATGATAAGTGTGTGCCATTTCTTTATGAAGACCGTGTTTTTATTTTTGTATTTTGTTTTTTTTAATGAAAAGATAGACTATAACACAATTTTGGCTTTGAGTACCTCTAAAATGTATCTAATACAGCTCTACAGCTAGTGTTATGAGTATTTCTGACCACTGTAAACTCCCATTTGAAAGCTCCCTGAAAACCTGAGTAATAAACACGAATGTAAAAGACACACTTAGGACCTTTATGTGTCTTGTTTCGTGTTCGGTGGTCTCAAAATGTAGCATTTTGGCTGAGTCTAGCAAGTCTCGTAGATCTTCAACATGCTGCTGTTTAGTAGCATACTCTCTCTGTATGGTGCTTAGCTTTGAGCCAGTTAGCTAAATTAGCTTAACCTAGCTAGACGCTAATAAATAAGAAAACAGTCGTGCCACAATACATGATTAATTTTAATTACTAAGGTTATTTAATGCTGGCTCATTCAATCAAAATAAACTAATGGGAATAAAATTCTGATTGCAGTATGTATTACAGGTTGCTACTTAAGTCTACTTAAGCTTGAACTCACTATTAATAGTGCAAACTTAGTGAAGCTTTCTTTTTCAGCTAAATGCCTTCTTTGGGACTCATGGAAGTAACCTCTCTTCATGTATGTACACAGAATTCCAGGGTTTTCTATTAACATAGAGATAATATCATTGCCTAATTATTTAACCAGGACCAAATCAAAGTGTTCCAAGTGAAAAAAAAAACCCTTATTTGCTCAAAATGAATAGAATTCCTATCACTGGTCGAGTTCCCACTTCACCCCCACTGCATTGTGCTTGCGTTGATAAATGCATATTTTACTTTAACATAAACGATCAAGACAAATATTAAGAAAATGGTAATATGAGTACAGCCATTGAAGCCTTCACCCAGCAGGCCCAAAGAGTGATGCAATGTAGATGAGACCCATCACTAATGAGACTAAAGATACAATGGCAAGATCGGGAGAGAATGAAGTAGTGAATGGACACAAATACATGTGCACACACTTAGTCACCAGCCGCCTGGAAGACAGAATACAAAATGCCACAGAAACAGACTATAATCCTGGCCAGCAGTGATCAACACTGATAAATATTAATAAACACTATTATGCTCAGAGAAAAATAGAGACAGAGTGAGCAAGAGAGGGAGAAAAGATAGAAGCAGAGTCAGGCAGAGAGAGGGAGCAGTAACAATAGAGTCTTCTTGCTCTCTGCAGGCAATTTTCCCACTGACGTCCACCTTGTTTTTGTGCAAACAGTGCGGACTCACATGCACGATCACTTGCACGCTCTTATTATCAGGCAATTTTCCTCTGTTTGTTTTCACCGTTGTTTTGTCCTGCTTCTTTGGAGGCCAGGATAAGAGGTGGGCACACACACACACAAATGAGCGCTCTGAGAAGTATACAAAGTGGGGAAGAGGCAGAAAAAAACGGAGATAAAGTGAGCCTTAAACACACACATATATACACACAGAGGATGGTATCTCTCCCATTCTCTGTCTGAATCAGTCTCATTAGTCATGCTAAGGCTGTAGTGTTGCTGGGTCGGGCTGCTCACAGAGCTGTGGAGCTGGACTCCAGCCCACAGCCAGAGAAGGTCACCCACCACTCAGTTTCACTCCCGCAGGACCAACACTGGCCTCTTCCTGATAATAAGCGGACATAACGATGCACGGGGAGAGACCTGCAATCCCAGATACACCTATCTTGGCGTAGAGCTATGGGAGAAAATGACTGGAAGATTACTTGGACTAACTTAAAAAAAACTCACACAAATCAGATCTTTGAAGATCTTTCTTCCTTTTACATTTAAGCAATCTTTCATCAGATTGGAGATGGCCTTATCAGGGATATCCATTCTCACTAACATACAGATCCAATGGTGGACCAATGGATCAATGGAAGCCTGACCTTTAACATATAGGCATTTCTTGCACATAAGCAGATCTCATTATTTAAAACTCTTATTAAAAGTCTAACAGAAAATCGCAATAGGCCCCCTTTAAAAAAACTGGGTGAATCCAGCAGTAGCCATAGAACATAAATATATTGCTTTCTTAAAAAACATTAATTTCATAGAAACAGAAGAAGTTATAAATGGCCCTTTAAAACACATGTTTGGATGACATCCTTTTAAAGGACATGCCAAAATCATCACTGCTGCAGCCAGCAGCTTTTGGAAGCCATGTAATTATTTAAATAGTGGATGGTGTGTAGTCAAGGGGTTTTTAGCTGATTGTAACATAAATATACTGATGCTATCTGAAAGGTTCGACTTTTAGTGAGTCAGTCTGGTGGAAAAATCGACACCATGAGGACAGAGGAGCACAAACTCAGCTAAAAAAAGTGATTGAAAAGCTCAAGTCAGCGCAGTGATAGAAGGACACTTCCAAGTAAACGAACATGCCATAGAGTCCAGTTAGAGGAATCATCATAAAAACTGAAAAAGTTTGGCACTGCTGTAAATCTGTCTTTGGAACTGGCCGGGTGATCGTCCAAGAAGAAGAGTAAAAATGGATCTAAGTTCCCTCGTTTAATGCCAACACAGATGCCGGCATTAACAACATTCTGATGGATGTGGGTGTGTTAAGCCCTTTTGTACTTCTATACTGACCACATTTTGCTCTCATCACCCCTACAACGCAAATGGCCTTAAAAAGAGATTCAAATAAATCAGAGTAAAAATTTTGATGTCAATTTTACTTTGAAGTTGTCTGTAAGTCCAGCTCATTCAGAGAGGTTAGCATTGATTGTACACAGTTTTTCAACTTTGCTGACAGCCTGTGAGCATCACCTGAGACCTGTTTTATTTTATTTCCTCACGTCACACTTGTGACTCTCCTACTTGAAGGTCTCATTCAAACTGTAACCACTGAAGGACGATCGGCCCGCATTAGGGAATATGGAAACTTCTACGAAGTCTCTTTTTATATCATTTATGAGCAATTTTAAGAATCAGGATAACGTTCACTGTTACTGTTTACTGTTACTGTTCTGGGCACAGTTAAGAAACCTTTGTCCATCTGTCACTCCATTGTTCTGTTTATCTCTCCCTTTCCCTATCACTGTTTTTCTGACCATGTTCCCTGATACTATATGTTCATTCTACCGTTACTGACCACCGGGCAAGCAAACCGAGCAAACAAACCTCTCTGAAATGTGGCAGTACAAACAAACGCAGGGCAGAAATTCCCTCCAGTTGGTCATGTAACTCTCTTAGCTTAAAGATTTCATGACCTACCTGTGCACACTATACTCTGTGCGTTAATGGAAGTCCCAAATCGCTCAACTAACTGGATAAATTACATTCTACAGACTCTGAATAACAAACATCATACCAATGAAATTCTATCCTAAAGTTTTATATTACACCACCTAAGCTGCCAGAGGAGTTTTGGAAGTTTTAGACTTCATATAGTTTACATATAACTGTAAAATTTTATTTTTATTTTATTTTTTTACAATAACCCAAAAAGTGCTTAATAGAAAGATTTAGAAAAGTAAAGTGCCCTGCAAAGTGATTAACTTTGACAGAGTTCAGGTAGAGATTACGGTTTGAATTTTGACTGAATGACCTGACCTTATCTCTTCAAATGAGCCTGTGCTGATAGTTTCCACATGACACTCACGCAAAAGCAACGAGCTGTCACCGCTCCCATCAGGAAACGATGAACATGCCTGTACAAGATGATGAATTTCTCACAGCACCATCTCAGAGTGAGCTCCACACAACCTTGATCGATAGCGGGGAGAACGACAGATGGCCATAAAGGACAATCATGTAACTGTATGCTCATTAGCATAATCGCATGCATACCTATACAGTAAACTCACAATGGCCTTGTGAGTTTACTGTATAGGCACGCAGCTTGCTGAGCACCGTGACAGAGATGTTGTTTCTGTCTTGGACCAAGCTGTGACACTTGAAGAAAACTCAATGAGCAAATATAACATGCTCAACATAACAGGGTGTGGCGAGGCATGGTCTACGCACCTGCACGGCATCTACAATCACGCCTCGCCGTGATAAAAAGCTGTGCTGTCTGTCTGTGTTTGTTGTTGGTGATGTGTGCGGCTGAGCTGGAAAGCTGCAGCCTTTTGACTGTGAACAGCAACCGAGTGTGAGTTATTAAAGATAATGCTGAAAAGCATGGAATTGTCATCGGGTCTGCCGTGGTATTGCTACAGTGGTGCCGAAACCCAGGACCATGGCGGCCACGCAGTGGGAGCAGGAGGTGGTGTTTCACCGATGGTGGACAGAACTGCAGGACGCAGCGGATCAACCCTTGTTTATTTCGTGACTATAACATCTAATAAAGATGCAGGCACCAATCCAGCACCCGAGGAGACAGAAGCGACAGTACCTTGCTCTGGGGTAGCTCAGGGTAGCCATTCGGTGGATTTGAACCCCCTGATCATGACTGGGGTGAACCAAGCAACCAATGGGCTGAAATGAACCATACTTAGCATTTGTGGACCTCATTTTCATTTAATGGTCAACAGCTCAAACAGACATGTACTGTACTAGTATAAACAGCAGAATACGGTAGTGTAATGTTAAAATTGCTAATAATATTATTAGGATCAACAAATTATTTTAACATTGTGCAGCATATTTAAGTAGCCTTTCTTCTCTGGGTGTTTGCATATGTGTGCATGTGCGTGTGCATGTGTTTGCACACACACAAGTGGCACATTAACCAGCTGCCACTGTCAACAACTCAATGCTCAGTATAGCAGGCTTACGTGCTTACTGTAACAATGCTACAAAAGTAATGATTCGCATATTTAATATTGACCACGTTAGCAATTACAGTTTAACATGTTTAGCAAGATAACACTTGCTAATTAGCCATTCTCAAAAAGCACAGCAAATACTTATGGGACTGCTGACAGTTTTGCAGTGCTAATGATTGCCACCTATAGTGTACACTATGTCAACAGTCACAGTTTAACATGTTTAGCTAATACCTGCTAATTAACCTTTCCCAGGAATTACAGATATGGCTGATGGGAATGCAGTCTGCGTTGTAGGTTAGGTTTAATCTGAATATGGCACTGAATAAGAAGTCAACACGGGGTTTATGAAGGTTTTCTTCCAATGCTAAATGAATATATTTATATTTAGTTAAGATCAGAGGATCACTAAAGACTATACCCTTGAATGACCACAAATGTTAGCAAATTATTTGGCAATGCATCCAGCAGTTATTGCCATAATTGCACTGACTGACTCATCTAGAGCAGCTGGTGTAGCTAAAAAGGTCTACAAGTTAGTCTTCTATGTCCTCTCTCCTCCTTTCCTGCCTTCTTACATCGCTAACATTGTTTTTAATTAATGCCTGTCCTCTACGGCCAGTCTTCTGTCTCACTTTTCTTCACACCTTCCCTTCTGTCTTTGCTACCTCCTTTTTTGTCTTCAAAAAAGGACGACTCTCTTAACAATCTTCTTTCCTACCGGTCGATGCCCCACCTTCCATAAAACCCACCACTCTGCCTTTCTGTCATTCTTCATCACTCTACTCCCCTATATCACTGAATCGTCTGTTCTATCCGCATTGTATTTTCAGATCACATCCAGACTCTGGCTTTACACACTAAGTCACTCTATACCTCATCACTCAGAGGAAAGTCAAGGAGAGGGCAGAGAGAGATGGTGAAAGAGCAGAGGCTTGAGAAAAAGGGGAATGAGAGAGAAGAAGCTAAAGGCAACCAAAAGAATCAAGATTGCAACAACAA
>VOQK01042248.1:33761-46707 GCA_015052645.1 Benitochromis conjunctus | reverse complement strand
AAATTTAAAACGTTTATTATTGTGATTATTATGATTAATTATTATCAGCTAGTTTTAACCCACCATAGCACAGTATGTGACGTGAGTCCCTTTAGTTAATGTGCCACATATATCCCAATGTGAAATCAAGTGGGTTGGACCAGAAAAACTATTGCAAAATAAACCTTTTTTTAATGTTAATGTATTGAAGTATGTTCGTCTGTTACAAAGCAGATGAACAGACTGAGAGATCTTATATGAATTATAAGCATATTACAGATCACAGTGGCTTCACCAAAGCGAGGGTTCACTGCTCTGCAAGCGAAGTATAATCCTGGCTCCACATTGCAAACAAATATGTCTTTATGCTCGCTTCCAGTAAATTAAATCTAAAGTTTGTACTGAAAAACAAATAAATAAAGGGAATATATCAGCTTGTTTCCCATCTTATTTTGATAATCTTGAGTGTCTGATTCAATAAAGATTAAGGTAAGGTCACGCCATCGGAGTCAAGAAAAACTGTGGTCGAGATCCATTGGAAACAGGTTGCGCTTAATCAATCACAGACACAAATAACTTGATAAGAGGGAGATATTTTCCAGATTACCAAACTGAAGAGTCCACCAGCCTGAGAAGCTGCAGACTCTTTGTGTTTGTTTGTTATTTCTCGGCTGGGTTTGATTTTCCAGCAGAATAGTGCAGGAATGTGACGCCGTTTCAAAGCCAAGTTGAACATCGTGCACGAGGACTTTCCCACCGGCACAACAGATTCAGGCTCAACAGACTACAATTATCCAACACTGAAAAGACACATAAAAGTTCTAATGACATCACAAAGAGAGGCTTCTTTGCTTTTTGACTTTCTGAGGTGAAGTGTACTGGTCACAGAATGGTAACCAGTCCTTTATCGTTTCAGCTGCTGGTTGACGGATCCGTGAACACCGTAGTGCTGCAGAAACTGTCGCATCTGACCGAGTACATTGTCAATGTTTACGCCGTGGTTGGCGAGGCGAACAGCGAACCTCTGAAGGGCACGGAGACCACACGTGAGTATTTCCTCTTCACCTCTGTACCTTCCTATTTTGTGTCGAACGTGGTGTTCACTGCTGTTATGTTTCAAGGGTGTTGGAGTGGATGGACAGTTGAAGAGGGGCAGAGACAGAGAGACCAATATTAGACTCCAGATGGAAGTCTCAACTGGGCCCATTCTGGACCCTATGTTTGATACCCCTGCTCTAAGTCATTGGTGCTCATCCCAGGCCTAAATCTAACTATCCTACACTGTAAGGGCAGAAGTACTAGGAAACACCACTTATTCTTTGAATTCAGGTACTTCCAGTCCCATTGCCACAGGTGTATAAAATCAAGCACCGAACCGTGCAGTCTACCTTTACAAACGTTTCTAAAAGACATCGCCTCTGGCATTAACATCAGCACTAAAGCTGTATGCTGGGAGCTTCATAGCCTAGCTTAAACCTCAGACGCTTAAGCAGGATTTTTTCACCAAAATTTTAAAAAAGCCTCGTAGCCGAATGAGAGACGAGACGATTTTCATTCTTGAGGATTTTTTCACCCTCTGGGTTCAAAGACATGATTAAAGAGGTTTGAAGGCCGATAGCATCATCGCTCTGTGGTGCTTCACGCCTGTGGGAAAGCGTTGTATTTCTTCCATATGGTTTGTGAGATAAACAGCTTGATTTCTCTGCTCATTATCCTGTTTCACACACATCCATGGAAGTCATCTGCCCGCCTTCATATCTGGTCCAGCATCTGTGTTTATACAACATATATTTAGCATCTGATCTGAGGTGGAAATATGTTTAACACAGTCCCGTGATGCAATCCTGAGAGCGGATGTTAGTCTGAAGTGGGAAAAATGGGGCAACAGTAGAAATGAATCAGGCCTGCGGTCGTTGCATGTATCTTAGATAAACTGATAGAGTTTAACAACGTGCTAAGCGCACGGCTCTAAGTGATTTTATTTGCTCATTTGTCCTTTAATGTTCCCTTTATTTGTGCTAAAATGTGCGATTGATTTTTACAACAAGCTGCTTTTCAGTGTCATAAAACAATTACTGGCTCTTGTGTTGCTGTTGGTTTTATGGCGGCCAGCAGCTGTCAGGTCTCCGTGGCTTTGTTTACTGTCATTTTTAAACCAACACTCGATTAGGTCATAATGTCCTTCCTAAAACAGTGTCTATAAAGGTCTGGGGTCTGTGGGTTTGGGTGTGGGTGACATATATCATGATCTCACAAAGTGCTGAAACAGTAAGGAGGTGGGATGTTGTTGCAAAGCCACGCTCTTAAAAAGCCAAAAATCACACATTTGTGGGTGTTTAAAAGGTTACATCCAGTTTCAAAGCAAAAGTGGGAAATACTCATCCTCCTTTCTACTCGCTTTCCACTACGAGGCATAGACTGTAAATAAAAGATGGATATAGCCAGCGTCTCCCTTTGGTTTCTTGGCACTAAAAGCAACTTTATTTTGATGAGAGGCTTGGGTGCTACGTCTTCAGCTAAAGGTACTTAGTTTGGTTAGAAAGCTGCATCCATAAACTGCGTGGGTGTAACACAGATTCCTGCTGGTCAGTGTTAAGTAACAGCCTGATAAAATATTCACTCATCGAGACTGAAGCCCAAACTTCTTGAACAGTCGGTACCACAGAGAGCTGTGTTATTATCAGACAATTACAATAAAAATGCTCCAAAAGGCACCAACACATCAGAGGTCCAGTTCAGCAGAGGTGAGGCCAAACCATAGACCCGAATAATGGATAAAGCTTCTCGGGCTGAAATGTGAAGCCAGTGCAGATCTTCCACGGGAAAATCCACCTTTATACTGTCTATGAGCCTAGCAGACAGTAATCAGCTAGAGCTGCCTGTAATGTATCAGGATACCTGTAATTTAAAGTGGCCGTGCTCCTAATCCAGTATCCAGATGGATGAGTTCACCCGCCATACAGTTGTTATGAAGGGAAAATATCCATAGAGACCAAAGCCCAGGCTGTAAACATGTTTAGTTCTGCTGTAAAGTTGGACATTAACATTGCTTTCATCGCCTCAAGTGGCCATTAGAGGAACTGCAGTTTCTTGCACTTTTTCTAACTATGCACTATTTAAGCTCAGCATTTAGGAGCACACTTGTTTTTAAAAAAATATACACACTTTTGGATTTATTTATCGTGTATCAAACAAAAGCGCATTCACAAATGTAAACTAAACTTTGATGCCTGCATGTTCAACAGGCCAGATTTCTTCAGCAAATACCTTCTGTGTTAACCTGGTTTCATCGTCTATATCCCAGTGTTTCCATGAAGCGTGCTGGTTAGGTTTTTTTACACGACATCCCAAAAAATTAATGAATAAGTTGTGAAAAATATCCTTAAAAAACAGAAGCCATCAAAAGCCCAAAGCTTTATGGTCACTTTGGAACATTTTGGGTCTGTTGGTGTCATCATCCTGTTATTGACCAAAAAGGTCAAGGACAGTTAATCCAGAGAATCTGAAAAAGTGAATGAATTTCTGTGACTGAACCAACAAACAGAGGATTGTCCACTCTGTGACTGCTTAGCAAACCCGAAGAAGACCGTGGACGTGCCGTGTGTTAAAATGGCTGTTTCTGTCCCTCAGTGCCGCTGTACTCAGTGAAGAACATGAACGTGTACGATGAGACCTCGGTCTCCATGAGGGTCAGCTGGGACGGAGTCGTCGGCGCCACCGGCTACATGCTGCTGTACAAATCCATCAACGCCTCCGAGCCTCAGCTGGAGGATGAGGTACACGAACACCAAGGTTACAGTACTTCATCCCTGACAATGGTTTGGGTCTGCAAACCGTATTTATGGTCCCAGTCCCAACAATGTGAGAAAGTAAACTTAACAATGTTTCCACAATGCGACAAATTCACCACAACACAGGAACGCTCGCACGTTGACACATCTCTTTATTTGCATGTTGAGGATTTCCACATTTATTTGATATTAGCCGGCTTCTGCTTGCACCGCCTTCCTGTTTCCAGATGTGGATACAATGAGGAAGTGGACCTCTGCAGCCCGGCTCAGGCCAGGCCTACGAAGAGCAGAGCCCTCAGACACGCTGGGTAATGGGAAGGATTAGCTCATGGCCTGAAGTCATCGGGATGATATAAACAGAACAGATGGGACTGAATGCCTCTTTGGTCTTAACCTACATTTGCGATTATACAGCTGAGGAAAATTTAAGGGATGATTAAACGTACAGTGAGGTGGTCTTTACTGGAAAACAGGCGGCAATTGAGAAGTAGAGGGGAGCATTAACTTACTTTGCAGCATACGTTATTGGACATAAAATATAGTGAAGACCCTTTTATATTAAATTTTTCAAAATTGTCTCGCTTGTTTGTGTTTATTGTGTGGTTTAAAAGAAGAAAAAACATATAGAGATGTTTAATGAATAATCAGTGTGTTTACGTTTGTCTGCGAGCTCCAAGTTCAGCCGTGCTTCCAGTTTCATTGTGTGCTTGTGCCGACGATCGCTTTCCTTCACCTCTGTCCCTCTGCAGCTACGTGTTGGAGGAGATGTAACCAGCACCCAGCTGGAGCAGCTGATACCAAACACAGCGTACAACATCAGAATTCACGCTCTGTACGGAGAAGTCACCAGCGAGCCTCTGGAGGGCACAGGAGTCACCTGTACGTAACGTTAAACTGATTTTTAACTGTTTCAAATGTGATCGCTGAGGATATTTAATAGGGGCAGAGCTCCTGTAATGTAGCTGGATTAAAACTCCATCAGCAAGCCAAACACTGGACAAGTGAAGGTAGATGGAGCGCAGGAAAAACTCCCTTTTAACAGGAAGAAACCTCCAGCAGAACCAGGCTCAGGGAGGGGCGGCCATCAGCAGGTCTATAGGAGCTGCTTCGGTTCTTTTCAGTGATTCAGCAGCAGGACGATGAAACACCATTAAAAGATATTTTCGTTGCTCTGAAATCGCACAAAGGTCAAAGATTTCCCGTCACTCATGCTAGAGCGGCCTACGGCGGTCTGCATGGATGCAAATGATGCTTGTAAGGATTTTCCAACTGTAGCTGTAACAGCCCAGAAGCATGAAACAGTCGTCTGTCTCTGAGGCAACAGCGCTAACCACTGAACCCCTGTGCTGCTGATTAGTTCATCATCCTCCAGTTTACCTTCATATCCATCATCTTGACTTTCTGGAGCCACAAATGTCCATATTTAGCTTTCTAGATTTCTTAGCAAACTATATCCATAAACCATACAGGAGCAACACAGAAATAGACGTAGATACCTGCTGATTAGAGCAAAGCACCACACTAATAAAAGAAGAAATGTTGGTAAATTACAGTGGTTTAGTAGCCAACTCATATTTTAAATTGGTCATATTCTTATTTACCTCAGAGAGCTCAAATATGTTAAAGCTGTCCGCAGAGCCGCTCTGACTCAGAAAGAATGCAAATATTTTCCCCACTTTTCTAAAGTGTTTACTTGAAATCAGGACTTCCATCCTGGATGATTTCTTCTCAGAAATGGTTTTTAGGAAAGGTAAGAGGTTTTGGAGCTTTATTTCATGTCAGCTGATGTTTTATAAGAGCTGGATCGCGTCGCCCACATTTTGGATTGAGAACTTATCGATAGAAAACAGATGCACTACAAACCAAAGCAGCACCGCTGAAAAAGAAATAAGCTGCTGTGTGATTTTCAGCTCTTCTGCGCGTTTCGGCCTCATGGCGTCAGCCGGCAGTGTCTTTGAATGTCTTCACAACAACGCTGAGAGTGATGAGATGTTTTTGAGCTTCAGTCAGGGTGGTTAACGTTTCCGTTCCCCCGTCCTCCCGCAGTGCCCAGGCCGGCTGCTGGACAACTGAGAATCAGCGACGTCACTCACAGCACCATGAGGCTCAGGTGGGATGCTGCTCCTGGACCCGTCCGCAAATACACCATCACCTACAAACCCGAGGAAGGAGAAGTGAAAGAGGTACAGCTGTGGTTTTATGATGCTAGCTCCAGCGCAGGGTTACACGATTAATACATGAAAAACCTCAGAGGAGTGCGTGTGCAGCAGCTCTTCAATTATGGGCTGAGTTATGATCAGTAGATTTTATGGTAGTGGGTTATTAGACGCTATAGGTTTGAAAGTGCAAAATAATTGATAAACAACTAATGTTTTAATAACAGTCATTTTTTAGGCACATACGTCTGATATTCTCAGGTTTCAGCTCTGTAATGTCAGGATTTGCTGCTTTTCTCTGAACTTTTTCCAAACTGAACTTGCTTAGATTTTGGACAAAACTATGAATTCAGTTTATAGATCTGAATACTAATATTCAGATTTGTATAAACTGTACAGTGTAAAATTATAATTTGCAGATTAATCAGTGATAAAATAAGAACCAGCATGCCTCCCATTCATGTCAGGCCCATAGAAAGCACCAGTACGTGGCCTCCTCAGGCATCATCACCTTATTCAGTGCTGATTGTTTGTTCACTGAAGGAAATAATGAGTTTCCAGTTGGAAAGAAGAAGCAAAAATCAGCTTAAGGAGGTTGAGGGGAAGTGGGCTTTAGTTAAAAACTGCCTTGCTTTAACCCCCTGTCCCTGTTTCAGTTATGTTAAGGCATGAAAACCACTTGGTAAAGCTCAGGAAAAGATCAGGGTTTGATTTAAAATAAAATATAACCAAATGTAGCCAGAATGTTGATGCCAACAAAAGAGCTCATGCATTTGTTCACACAAACTGCAAAGTTCTCCTACACAATCTCTGAGTCACTGATCAGAATGGATGATAAAGCACCTTAGGGACTACGAGAGGGCAGCTAGTGCTGTAACTGATGTCTGTCTGTTTCCAGAGTGCATTAAATCGACGCCTTTATTTAAATTCAATATGATTCCATTTTATTCATATAGTCATACTTCACAATATATTATAAAGTGAAGACCTTACAGCATTAAGAAGATAAGCACTTGGCAAAAGTGGGGAGGAAGAACTCCCTTTTAACAGGAAGAAGATTCCCAGTAGAATCAGCACAGCCTTTTATCACAGCTGGTTGGTGAACAGGACCGAAACACAAACTACAAGAGGAGAGGAGGAGTGCATCATGGGAAGTCCCCCGGCAGCCTGAGCCTATAGCCTATATAAAGAAGGTACGGTTCAGGGTCACCTGAGCCAGCCCTAACTAGAAGTTTGAAGCCTGATGTTAACAGTAGAGAGGGCGTCTGTCTCCTGAAATCAAGCGGGGAGCTGGTTCCACAGCAGAGCGGCCTGAAAGCTGAGGCCTCTGCCTCCCGTTCGGCTTTTAGAAACTCTCCAACTACAAATAAGCCTGCAGTCTGAGAGAGAAGTGGTCTGCTGGGATAAAACGATACTAAGAGGTCTTTAACGTACGATCGAGCCTGATCGATCAGGACTTTATGTGTGGGGAGAAGCGTGACGTCCAACCTTTCTAAATCAGGCTGAGTAAGTGCAGCTGTGACCTTTTTCCACTGGCACACATCAGCTGTTACTCCCTCATCGAATAAAAAGATGCGTCTGTATTGTTTGTAAGGTCATTGAGGGTTGGCTTTGAACAATAAAGCCTCTCAGAGAGCCTCGTATGGGTGAAGTTTTACTCAGCAGAGATATCTTCGTTCTGGGAAAGTGATGAGTTACGGCCGAGCTCGCAGCTCCTTTGTTGGCCCGGCGGTTATGAGAAACGCAGTCTGCTGGCGGAGGCGTGCTGGCTGCCGCCGCCAGCCCAGCCTGACTCGATCATCCCAGCTTCACTCTGTCCTCATAACTTCTCACTTGGATGTCAGTGGAGGACAAACAGTCTGGGATGACTCGGCAGCTGAAGGTGCCGTCCGTGGACACCTGACGTTTCCAGAAAATTCTGATAGATGACGCGAAACAGCTCGACTCCTCTTAAGGATTACTGCTGAAGGCTTCTTGTCTCTATAGAGGAAGCCCACACATCTGGATCTATGCCCGAGTTCACTTAACTCTCCACTGAAATGAAAATTCCCACCGTGGAGACTGTCTCTGCGTTTTAACACGTCAAAGCTTTTCGCTGATTTATCCGATGACCCACCATTCTCTGACCCTGCAAGTACTCGTCTTTTACGTTCTTTGCTTTCATCTCAGTTGGTAAATATTTGAATCTGACTCATAAACTCAAAGCGTACTTTCAAAAACCTCTCAACTAAATCACACAATAAATCTGACGGAGCTGCCGAGGTGACTGCCTGTTAACACAAAGCCACATGTAATCCAGTAAAAATCTTATTTAGTCATTTAGGTTTTTCTATCTGGGGACGATTATGACATTTAAAGTTGACCAAACAGTGACCCAAGCCAAATCTTCCTCCCTATAACGATCAAAAAAAAATTTTTCTCAGGCTGTAAACGTGTTTGTTCCTGCTGTTGGACATTTTAACATTGGAGTCTATGGAGACTGACTCAGTTTTGGAGCCAGCCTCAAGTGGCCACCAGAGGAACTGCAGCATCTGGTTCTAATGAATTTTGCTTAGTTATTCAGCCATTTGGTTGCATCACATACAGACAGAGAAATTACAGTGAAATTAAAACTGTTATATATTAACTCTGTTCACCTGTTAGACAAAGAGCTCTTCTCTTAAACCTCACTGCTTAATACTGATAGTTTAAAACTGCTTACAGCTCTGTTAAAGGCGTCAGTCGGTGCCAGGAATTCATCTTCCAGCTAATCTGCAAAGAGAATTGTATTAGTTTCTTATTTTTGCATCAGGAAATAAACTGTAGTCACATTCACCGGTTCATGCAGTATTTTATTCAGTGGCTTCAGGTTTGTTTATTTTTAGCCATCAGGCATCAGGGCAGTTTGACATGCAGGCTGTAGGAACCAGTGATCAAAGCATTGACTTTCCAGTTTATAGAAAGCTCTCTCTGTTTTCTGAGCTACAAACGCCCCCACATTTTATTTTCTGTCAAATCTGTGGGTATTTCAGGACTGTGGGTCTAAGTGTAGCTGTCCACCCATAAAAAAAATTGTCACTAATAATTAAAATTTGCCTTTGGCAGATCGAAGTTAATGGCGACATCACCACCCTGGTGCTGTCCAGCCTCATTTCTCAGACAGAATATGATGTGGCTGTCACCCCGATCTACGACGACGGTGCCGCGACCCCGATGCTCGGCAGCGCCATCACAGGTATCAATCTACCTTTTATTTCTTTTGGTCATCCTGCACTCATGAAAGAAAGAGTTATCAGCTGCTTTACTTCTGGTTACAGCAAAAGAGAACAATCCTAACAGAGCATCCTCCACCTCAACAGAAAAAGTGACTCGGTTAAGTTTCATGTGTGATTTAAGAAAACTGCCAAGAATCACATGAATGTTGGTCTACAGTAAAAGTCTTTAGATGATGTGTAGGGTTATATTTATAACTTAATATTAAGTGTTTTTAACTTTATATATAAAAAAGGGAGTCTTCACACAATGCCGCATCATCACTCAGACCTCCTTTGTCTCATTTCGGTCGGCGTGTAGATGTTGTTCCTGCGCCCAAGGACCTGCGGTTCTCTGAGGTGACCCAGTCCTCGTTCAGAGCCACGTGGGAACACGGTGGCCCCGACGTGTCCCTTTACCGTGTTGGCTGGGCCAAGAGGGGGGATTCGGACTTCCAGTATGTAAGTGGGCGATAATGCGACCGGCCTGGCCGTGTCTGTAAAATGTCTGTGTTCAAATGAGTCGAGAGAAGACTGCAGCAGAAGAGGATCTTTCCATCTCTGAATACAGAGTTTCTATTGGCAGAGACATCAGATTTTGAAGCTTTTTCCAGAACAATCGCATGTGTGTATGTGCTTGTTAAAAGATGACATATAAACCATCCGATAACACTGTTTATACAGGTCTAAGTGTCTAGTGCATTGGCTGAGGCTTCATCTTTTCAACACGCTGAAGTGCTTTATTACTTCTTTTGTTTTCATAGGCGTCAGTCCAAAAAGCGATTCAGTTGTCATTCTGCGCTTTTGCAGCTTTTTTTCAGCATTGTTCATGTGTAGCACACCTTTAAGCTACACTTTCAAAAGCTCACAGTGTACGCTACAGCCACAATGGCCCCGACACCCACAGTTTAACTGTGCAGCTAACTAAGATAACGGAGTAGCATAATTACTTTTCATAGCGACGAACATAATAATAACTAACCTTGTGTTGTGGTTGGGATCATCTCAGGTCTTCTTGGCTGAAGTTTTGCACAGTTTCATGGTGTAGCTCCATGTGACGGCGTTTGTCTCCGCAGATACTTTACCTCACAGACTGATTCAGGCTGTGGCTGTGGGTGCGTTTTTATTAACGTCTCATCTCTTTTTCAAGAGAGATCTGTGCACCTGTGCATTAGGTGAACACATTTTTAAAGATATCTCATGATAATTCATCTCATTTAAATACATTTTTAATTTCTATAACATGAATTCTCAACAACAGTTACCTCAAGGTTTTCTACATTGTACCTTCTACAAGGTAAAGGCCCTAAAATGTTAGAGAGAGAATAGCAGCAGGCAGAAGATGCCCAATGAGCAGTACTTGGTGATGGTGGGGGGGAAGAACTGCCTTTTGACAGGAAGAAACTTCCACCAAAGCGAGGCTCAGGCAGGAACAGCCAGCTGCCACAGTTAATTTAGGATGAGAGGAAAGAGAAGATGGAAAAAAGAAAAAAACAACCAGACTGTGTGAAGGTGAACGATCGTGAATCGTTACGTCAGCTGGCTGAGGCCAAAGACACCTGGCATGCTAACTGTTACATTTGTATTTGTTATCAGCAGCTGGGTAAATAAACCCGCTTTAGTGCTGTCAAAATCTGGAGAGCGCGGTCCGTCTGCAGCAGCGGTAAAAATCTGCTTTCAGTTGTCTCATCCATGTCCAACCAATCAACGAGCTTCGTGAGCGTTTTTTCCCGTAGCTTAGCAGACGTTTCTTCCTCTGATTAAAACCGAAGCGTGAGCTCGAAGCAGCATTCGAGCACACCTGCAGTCGCTGAGTTCGCTGCTCTGATTTTCTCAGATAGCATAAAACCACCAACGTGTGGATCTCTGCCCAGCAAGCGTTGGTTACGTTATGATCATGAAACTGAAGATGTCATTGTTTGAATTCAACATTACCCTGTCATTCCGAAGGGAAAAACTCTCAAGAACAATCCATTATGGTTTCACAGACTCCTCAAAACTGCTATGCTTCACGAAACATAGTTAGAGTGCGTGCCAAGAGTTAAGTGAAAACATCCAGTTCAACCAAAGCAGTAATAATGCTCCCTTTGTTTTCCGCTGGTTAAGCTTCAGCCCTCCAAAGTTGTTTTTGGGCCCAACATGCACATCAGCACAAAGATCAGTGAATGAGACGAAGTCAGTGCTGCATTCCAACTTTATGCTCTGAATGATGAAACTTTGTAAAATGACAACTTAAAACAAAAAGCTGTGACAGACAGAGGTGGGCTTGTTCACTGTGTGACAGATTTAACCTTTGACCCAAGGAGCTGTTGTTTAGACTGTGCGCTCAGTCTTGTGGGTTTTTGTTTTGAAAGGCTAACATCAAAACCCCCCAAAAATCTTCTGGTTAGCAACACACACACAGATACATATGTATGTGCTGTTCTTACCTGTCACCAGGCTATCCTGAATAGCGACGAAACCTCCCATGTTCTGGTGAACTTGGACCCTGACACCGACTACTCTGTCACCGTCACGGCCATCTACCCAGATGAGTCAGAGAGCGAAGATCTGATGGGAAATGAACGGACACGTAAGTAAACCCTCGATCTTTATCAGCGTCCAACAAATAATCCCAATGTTTTACTCTCACAGATGTGTCTGACTTTAAAATAACACTGTTGTCCTCTCAACGTCTCTTTCTAGTGTTAAAGCCGCCACTGTCCGGTATGTCGTATGAGAAGGACAGCGTCCTTTTCATTGTATTGTTCATGATTTGTGTGTGGAATGGTAACGTGGTCATACAGGACAATGTTTCAGTCATCCTTCACTGCATGTCTATGCATTTCAGTGCTTTACTGTGCGTTCACACCACAACTCTCCAACTTCAGACCCGAGCGGAGAGTTCAGCAAAAAAGACACGATGGTCACAGCTTCCTGGTTGCCATAAATTATCATGACTGTACTGCAGGCTCAGCTCTGACTGATTCAAAACCATATAGACCGAAAAAAAAATTAATTTCTGTTGGCTAAACATTTACATTTGTGCGCTTAGAGTGTAGTTTTACTTCCCTCTGGTTTTAGACAGCTGTGCCCCAAGTACTGCTGTTTAAATGTGGAAAGTTAAGTCACCTGAAATTAGGGATCTGAAATTCATGATCTGTTTTTCATACTGCACTCTGTGTCCTAGCAGAAAACTCATACAAGACTGGAATATCAGATAACATCAGGTCAACTTGTAGAGCTTTGTTGTTTACTGATCAAATACACAGTTCCAGTATTTTAAAGAGAAGGCCTAAATGAATTTTGCTGATCTTGTATTTCACACTGTGTTTGTATTGCTGTAGTAATAGACTAATATGGATTGGATGTGAAGAAATGAAATGTAAAAAATCTCCACCGAGACAGCTGGTGACGCACATCTGAAGGCTAGACCGTCCCATTTCACAAGCCTCGCACTTCCGGCCTTCTCGGTCTTCAAAGGACCCGGCCCACATAAACCGCGAAGGTCGGGTCCTTCGAAGGATGCGGCCCCTGAATTTGGAAACAGCTTTTGTTTCTTTGTCCATTATTGTTCGCTTAATTCAAGCCAGAGTCAGTGTGAGGAGGCTCTGCAAGTTTGTAGTTTGACATCTAGTAGTAGGTAGCACATCGTTCTGTTACACAGCAGTAACTAAAGCAGCGCGGTATTAAATGCCATTACAGTATAGACTGTATAAAATCTAAGTATGCTTAAGGCAAAAAACTAAATCTAACAGTTATTTATGTCACAGTATGATAGCTACATAAGATGAGATATGATAAGCAATAC
>VOQK01042246.1:11652-25168 GCA_015052645.1 Benitochromis conjunctus | reverse complement strand
TAGATAAGCGTATTGACAATGGCTAACTAAGAATGGCTAATTCCTTTTAAAACTAGTCATAGCCTACTAAAGAAGCCGGAGAAGCAGGCTGTATGCCAGTGTGTGTCCATTAGAGCAAAATCAGTTTGGGAGGTAAGGTTACACCATGGGAAAGGGAGCAGGGGAGATGGTGGTACCAGATAGTGAGGGTATCAGAAGAGGAGCTAAGAGCCTGTGCTTAGTGCCTTAATGGATCATTTCAAAGAACACTCACACTGTTTGGCTGGGAGCAGGCCTCCCTAAAACTATAAAACTTTGGTGACTGACAATGTAGAGGTTGTTTTAGCTGTTTGAGCATTCAGTGTTTTACATGTCCCCACGAAAAACATTGTTGGGCATTGGGATTAAAGTAGGCCGTGCAATGGCTTTAACACTGCATGGTTAAAGCCACTGCATGGTTGCAAAATTGGGCAAATGATCATCTTGATTGGTTGCACATATTATTATATTTAAAGTAAACAAAGCATAGAAAAAAATGTTGCCCCAAATACTCTAACATTTATGTGTAGATTTTAAGTCTATCATGCAATGACCAAAGCAAAGAATTATTGTTAGAATTACTTAATTTAAACTGATGTGCTGTAGCTAGAGTGATCATCTTACAGTCATTACTCTTTCCATATATAGTGATAAAACACAGTGGATTCCCGATGAATCAGCTCCTCTCCTTTTCAGTTAAATTTTTACAATGGTTACACTGTTCAGCAAAGGAAGTCTGTCCAGGGGAACTGGAGCTAACAGAGGGCTGTGTTTGGGTTGGTTAGAATCAAAAAAGTGCTGCTTATTTAGCACTGGAAACACCAAAAAGGCAGCAACATCTTTACAGTAATCCCTTTGGAAGATCTCAACTCAATACCGAAGATGGCAACAGAGTTGAAACAGTGCAATGTCAGGTTGCAACTTAATTTATTAAAATGTGTTCTGTGTTCAGATTTTTCTAATAAGTAAACAGCATGCATGGTTCATCTCCCGTCAAGCATATTTGGATGTGAGCGTCTCTTTGAAGCGGTCAGATCAAAATGAAAGCTGTTAGTGAATGAATGGCGAAGCGGTTTAATAAGACAGACAGACTGACGCTGACAGATAGACCTGTGGCGTCCTCAGGTTGTGACTCACAGACCAGGAACCCAGATTAAGCAGGGAACTGACTTAACAAGGGAATCTTGTTTTGGTCATCTGTGTGGGAGGAAGGGAGATAGAAATACACTGGGATTCCTCAGTGTAAAGATTTCGTCTTTTTTTGTTTTTGTCTGTTATTCACTGTGAAGGAGAAAGGACAGACGGGTAAAAAAAATGTTTTTAAAACAGAGGAACAAATATGTGGGGAAGGAGGGGAAGAACGGAGGGGAATGAGATAAATTGTAAGTACAGGCTCTGAAGATCAAGAAAAAGATGGAGGTAAGGAAGGAAGGTTTATGGTGATGCTTTGTTTGTGACGGCTGTCTGCTGAATGAAAACAGGGCCTCTTTAACTCCTCACGGGTTAATGGAACTTTTATGAGTTTGTTCTGCAATCATGTAACCCCTGGCGTCTCCATTCTTCTGTTTCTCTCTCTGCATCCTTGTCTCTCATTCTGTCTCTCTTTTTTTTTCCCACCCCCTATTGCAGGGCAGATCAGAGGTGAGCCGCTCCTTTGTTTCTGTAAACACTGCTCTCGCTCTCTCACTGCACTTCGTTTATGAGGACAGAACTGGTTTGGAGGAGGTCTCCAGTGGATGGCTCACAGCTCTGGCTTAGCTTACATTAGGTAAAGACTTGTTTAGGTAGTGGTTAGCATTGTCAGCTTGACAGTATGGACAGCAGCAGTCTAATGGCTTAACAGCTGAGAAGTATGTAAAGGTCCAGGGGTTTCTCTTGTCCAGCCATTACTTCTGTAGCACAGGAAATAATTGGTCCCACTTTCCAGAGGTTGGCAATGGGTCTTTAATTGTACATACAAAAGTAGACCTAGTAGCTCATTTGTTTTATTACAGCAAAACCACATTTGCAAACCCAGACACCAATCCCTGTGACATCTCTCGCAAAACCCCACAGCTAAAGCTCTCCCACTGGGACGAAAAAGAGTCGATGCCTGGCAACGCAAGGTGCATTAAATATGAAGAAAGAGGAGTTTCTGCAGAGGTGCTGCGGATTGATGGAGATTGGCGCAGAAAGGCGACGGGAACCCAACCAGGTCTCCTATCATAAAGCATGGCTGAGGAATGGACGGCTGCGGGCCAGACGCAACTTTTAATGGCAGCCCATGACTCACGCTGACTGTCAGTAATGAGTTTTATTCACTTCCATCATTTGAGTGTCGATTGTAATCATGGGGCTATCTGAGAGGTATGATTGACGGGTAAGCCAAAGATGTGAGGTGGGAGTGTGGGATAAAAGAGGGCAGAAAGGAGATGGGTTCTTGATCCCGATGCTTGTATGTACCTGTCTTTAGTAGCAAATGTGTGGCAGTCAACTAATGACTAGTTCAGAGCTATTTGGCGAGAAAATATACATGTGATTAAAGCCCGATTTTGTATACAAAAAGTCTAACCTTGCATCTCATGCTCCACATCTTACTATCTCCCTTCTATTCTTTCATTTCCTTTCATGTCATGTATTTCCCATGTCTTCTTTAGGTCACAAATATCTAAAAAAGTTTTTTCTTGTTTGTTTCCTCAAACATTCACAAACTCCTTTGGCTAAACTGGAGCATCTCTACATGGAAGCACATGGTCAAAAACAGGCAGTTTAAGGATGATAATCAATATTGATCCCAGTAACAGACTGAGTACAGAGTGATGCGAGAGGGGTCCTTACTCCGTCTGGGTGCTGGTGGGATCAATGAGCTTTGGAGGATCGAGAATGGATGGATCCTTGTGTGCACGCTCTGTTGGCAGTGACAGGGCCTGGAAATCTTACAGTCTCCACCTCACTGTCATCACCTTTCTCTTTCTACTTTTTCTCCCTCTATCAATACATTCTAGCAGCAAAATGAACATGAATGTGCAAATGCGTACAGTGTGTGTTTGTGTGTTCATGTAGAGATGACATGAAATGAAACATTAGCCTTATTTTTCACCTTTGAGATTATTGATTTGGAGGCAATGCAGTAATCTGCTGGGCAGTTACATTAGAGAGATATGTCACATGCACTTTTTTTTGTATGAACAGAGATTGTAGTCAATCATAGAGGATGCACAGGAGAAATAATTTTAAAAATCCAAAAGGAATTATATCCTAATGATAAAGTTATTCTTTCAGATGTAGTACAGAAAAGGCAAAAACTAGATGTAGAAATTCTTTTAGAACAGATGAGGTTTGCTGTTGAATGTGGACATTGAGGTAAAGATACGTCCCAATTGGCCATGTTCCCCCTGACAGTAACAGAGCCTTTTCTATTCTAATAAAGCCTGTCCTCGCTATATTTACCTGCTTAGCACAGTCCAGTGCTCTGGGGCCACTGTGACCTGCCTGCCTGGGTGTGTCCGCGCATTGGAGGGAGACATAATGGTGACTTAGCACCTGGACGTGTCAACGCTATGTAGATTCAGCGATGTTGATGCAGCATCTGAATTGGCAGTGAATGCAAATTTATTTGTGGCCCTACCTTGTGTGGAGATGGAGAATGAGGGTTCAGCGAACATTTGAGCAAGCGCACAACATGAGCAAGAGAGAGAGAGTGAGGGAGAAGATTCAGCTGTGTGGGTGAGAGTGGTGGATTAGAGATGACAGGCAAGACTGAGGAATCCCATCATTCCACATCCAGGGAGCACTCCATTCAGCCACTGACATGGCCCTCTGGGGTGGGGATAGGAGGGTGCTAGTTACACTCTGTCAGGGGGTCTTATGACCTGATGGATGTGGTGCTACGGGACTCAGAGAACACCCTGAATATTGCCTCTCTCACACACACACTGTTATCAAGAACTCATAAGCTCACTGACTGCAGCGCGGCAGGATGCACATGCACTTGCTTTTTGCATCTAATTTCTTGGTGTCCCTTCACTTTTCTACAATTATCTTTTGATTTCTCATTTTAGATCTGCCCAAGATGAGATGATGAGCACAGATGAGCACCGATACTCCCAGGATCCCGTATGACAGCGCTGAACAGCCTACCACAACTATCATTGAACTGAAAAGCCCCTAAGTTGCATCTTCTTTTATTAGAATGACATAATAACTATCCATCAACTCAGCCAGCCAACCGTATCTCTCCCTCCTGACGGCCACAGCCAATCGGCTACCTCAATATTCGAGGGCTAATTTGTCACAGTCAGCAGCGTCCCTCCCATTTCTTCCTCTCCCTGGAGTGAGTGTTATTGTCATCCGAAATCTCCAAGGATGGTTTTATCATTCCTGCTTTGTGCTGCACTGGGACTTATGAGACACACACAAATGTTTTCAGGCATCTTTTACCCAAACCAACCACACGGCAAGCTTTTTTTTTTTCATGAGCATTTAATTTTGTCTCTTTTCTCTCTGTATTCCTCACACACATGCACACAGTGATGGCTGTGTTCGTGTGTATGTGTGGACTGTTTCCCTCCACTCTGCTCTAAACGAACCAATTATGGGTGTTTATGTAGCTTTAATGCGTGTAAGTGTCAGGAGAGAAACATTGCACCGCTCACCACCTAATCAATGAGGCCTTGCATGCTACCCCAGTACTTGCTTTTCTCTCCTCTTCTTCGTCCCTTATCACATCACTCTTTCCTCTTTGGTCCCCCCCCTTCTCTGCCTCTCTCTCTCTCTCCCATTCTGTCTCCATTCAATTAGCGAGAGATGAGAATGAGGTTTCTGGCCAATTGGCCATGAAGAGAGCTTTAAACGGAGCAAGATGAGGCCATCAGAAAGTTGCTATGCTCAGGACAATGAGTGTAAGTCTTAAAAGATTGGTTATGGTATATTTAGAGTAAGTTCCAAACACTTTTGGCCAGCATTTCAGGTCCTGCAGCTGCCAATGCCAATTTCTGAGTCCCAGTGCAAATGTTTTGTTGTGTTGCATTTTGTGTTTCATTCTTTCGGGAGTACACTGCATAAATACGAGCTCCACACAGATTTTAAAGACATTGTCATGGTGGGAGCACACCAACCAATCAGTTCCCAGTGTACACCCACCTTCAAAAAAATACAGGTACTTCATACGTTAAAAACAACAACAAAAAAGTGTTACAGTGGATGTAAAGTGGGGTTCCATCATATCTAAGTTCATACTCAGCAGTCATTTTGACCTCAGCTACACACATGTAAAGTTTATTGCCTATTTTGCGTTGCTGCATTGCAGTGACATTGACAAAATCAGATTAACATACTGCTATTTAAACTGTGATTGTCTGTGGTGCCACACAGGGCCATAACTAGGGTTTAGCAATTAGTCAGGGCCAGAATTTTTTTCTCTTAACGTATCACATTGAAGGTGTAGCACCTGCACTCCAATGACCAGCAGAAAAAGCTGGACCCTATCCCAGCTACCATAGGGTGTGAGGCAGTGTAAACCCTGGACAGGTTGCCAGTCTGTCACAGGGTGAACACAGAGAGTAAGACAACCATTCACAGTCACATTCATATCTATGGGCAATTTAGAATCGCCATTTAACCTAACCCCACTGGTTACCACTGTTGCTTTTCTGTGTGGCCTTTGCATGTTCTCCCCGTGTTTGCATGGGTTCTCTCCAGGTACTCTGGCTTTGTCCCGCAGTCTAAAGACATGCAATCAGTGGGGTTAGTGGGAACTAAAACAAAAGAAAAAAATACAGACCTATTCCTTCAAATTAAAATAGCACAAAGAAAAAAGTTTCGTACTCATGGCTCCTAAACAGTTATTATTCTTTAATAAAAACGTAAAGAGCTAACCTAAAACACAACTCAGTCAGGGGCACTGCAGGCCATAACTTCATATAATTCCTGTAGAGTCTTTTCAAAATAAAAGCCATCTAGAGTTCCACACACTGATCCTGCCGATTTGTACAGATGGAGAAGCATGATTCATCACTCCAGAGAACATGTCTCCACTGCTCTAGAGCCCTGTGGAGCCATGCTTTACATCACTGTATCTGACGCGTTGCAATGCACTTGGTGATGTAAGGATTGGATGCAGCTGCTCAGCCATGGAAACCCATTTGATTAGGGTCTCTGTGCACTATTCTTGAGCTAATCTGAAGGCCACATGAAGTCTAGAGGTCTGTAGTGATTGACTCTGCAGAAAGTTGGAAACCTCTGTGCGCTATGTGCCTCAGCATCTATCTGCTCAGGGATTTTATGTGGCTTACCACGTCTGAAGCAGCACTTCTGGATCAGGTGTTGTTGGTACTTTCTCCCCTAGTTGGTGGCAGAGATGAATGGAGCTCAGTGGGAGTGGCACCACCCCTGGGTTTTGGGGGCCCACCGTGGTGGGTCTGATGGGACTGGCAGGGCCAGGGCCCTTTTACAGACACTAGTGATTATTTATCGGGCCTGGGCCTCTATGGGAACCGGCGTGATGGATTCTGACGGGGTTGATGATCACTCTTCCAATGAGAGTAATTAATATAATGAAGAGCTACTGAGCATGTGCAGTAGGATGTGATGAATAGCGCGTGCACGTTGTCGTTACTCACAGGTGACAGAGGGTGTGTGGGAGGTAATGTGAGAAAGGATGTATACAGTGTAAGAGGAAAAGGTAGAAAAAGAAAGCCAGGTATGTATGGCTTTATGAATCTATGAGTATAAATCTATAATGCTAATGAAAGCCAGGGTTGTTCTTAAAAAATGAGGGGAAACTGATTAGGTTAATTAGAAGACATGAACTTCAATGGCAGAAATAGTGGGAGGAAACGGTAGAGAACAAGTCCACAAGGCATGCAGGGCCATATTTTAAAGGGCCCACTTGTCTTTAGGTATTTACTCATGTTGCTGCATGCAACCTTTTAACCAGGTAGTGGGTCCATGTTTCACTCCAAGCCATTACACCCCCATAAATATTCTAATGAGGACTTCACAGTTATAATTAGTTGTTGTTATGCGCCTTGCTGTCGACAAGACATGTAATGTGCTGACCCGCTGTCTGAAATGGAATTATCTTCACTAATGAACCTAAACGGAGTCAGTGACTCAAAATGGGGGAATGATGTCTACAAAACAGGAAGAAGACGTGTGGGTGTCGAGTTGATGTGCAGACACTGTGGGTGTGGATATGAACCAGGGCTAAATGGCCTGAATATTATTGGTGGGTCCATGTAAAAGATATCAAGACCACATTACTACGCAGCGAGACAGTGGTTGGCTTGTTACACACCACTGGGCGAGCTGTAATACCTGCTAGATTTCAGCCACTAATTTAGCCGCATGCCACTTAACGTGCGTTTGATATGAATCACGGGGTGCTTAGCCTCGCCCCTCCTTCCCTGCCCCATGACCCCACCACTCTTACTTCCTTAAAGAGCAAGTCGTTAAACAGCAGAGAGGATCCACCAGCCGTTATAATGGGGAAATAATGAACGCTGTTGCCTCAGGTATTTATCACAGCTGCAACTCTCAGCGCTGAGGCTGTTCTACTCTCCAAATGGCAGAGGGGGGGTTAACCAGGTGGGAAATTAAGCAGTAGCAGATACTGGAGTGATAGAGTGAGGCAAAAATTAATCATCTGTGTATAACATGCACAACTTTAATTTCTAAATTAGTTTAGCTCAGGTTGATTTAGGTTTCCTGGTAGAATAAAAAAAACCCAAATAAATCACTTTGGTGTTGTAAGACTGACGTATTTGTACAGTCACAACCTATGCGTCAAACGCTGAACTCTTGCTGACACTTTAGTGTTGTATGCTGGTGTCGAGACAGTCTGTGTGGTGTGTCTGGTATCCCACCACTGGCTGCCCAGCCGAGAGGGTGAGGCCCTCCGGCTCAGACCGGCTGGCTCGAGACTTGGTCGGTCCCTCAGTCGTTCACGTTCCCTTCAGACGTCAGCACAGGCCGGTCTCACCACGGCTCCTTTACTGCCTGCTTTCATGTGTCCTTTAATGAGGAAACCGCCGGCTCAGCAGCCTGCTATAAAACACAGGCGAATTAAAACACCCAAATATGAATCAGCTAAGTTGCCTAATTCAGCAGGCCAAGCCAGAGGCGTAGCTCTGCCTAAGGGAGACCTCAGGAAGACCAGATCCTATTGTCTGCAGAGGCCAAGGTGCAAACTCCTGATGGAGAAAAGACACTGAAAAATAGAAGAGATAACAAGGGCTTTTTCTTAACCTAAAGCTCTGAGTACCTACACTCTATTACAATCAGATGAAGATAATCTTCAAGGCACGCAGCCGAGGCAAGTGCATAACTTCCCAAGGAACAATAACAGAGTGAGTCACAAGCCCACAACACAACTCTGCCACCAACGGCTCGCCACAGTCTGCTAGAGCTGTGGCTGCCACTTAGACAACAGCAGCTCCATAAAACGTCGAAGAAACATCAACCCTAAAAAAAAAGAGAGGGAGAAATAAAACAAAACCACACTTGTTTTTTTCCTCCCATTTCATTGTAATGATGGAAATAAGGGCATCATTCTGAGATTAGTGCTGCTATTTCTCCCCGGCTGGCTATAAGCGTTATACGGGTGCCTGTTGAAGAGGTTTTGAAGGAACGATGGAACAACAACCCACTGAGGACAACGATGACATATGCTGATTTTCCAACATTAAGAGGTATAAAACTAGTGAAACAGGATCTAAAACATGAAACCAGAAAGTCGGTGATACGTTAATGTCTGTTACATAATCTTTGTTCCTTGTTTTGTTAAATAAATGTAAGTGTGCACTGGAAGGCTTTAGGATGTATACAACATATAACCTCCAAGAGGAGACCCCACTTACAGGTTGAGAGAAAAACCAAGTCCGAGTTAACCCTTTCCTCGAAACACTGGCAGGCTGTGTATGATGTCATAAGGAATACCTGAGCCAACAAGTTGAGCCAACTCACACCACACCCATCTTCAAACGCTCTCATTTTCATGTCAACATCATACCTGCATACCTGTGATAAAGTGTGCTTGACAGACATGTAGATGCTTTTCAAAGTACTCAAAACTGCCACTGTGCTAGTTCCTGCTAGAGTAGGTGTCTCCAGGGCCACATTTCAGCACAATGACAGAAGCAGATTTTGAAGATTTACAACAAGATGATAACTTTAATATTAATACTGCCATGCCTGATTCCTCAATTTGATATCAAAACAGTTTTAGGGCAGACTGTCATTAAATTCAGTACCAGCACTCACGTGACCGTTAGGCTTCAATGAAATAACCTTTTTGTTAGTGATGAATACCTAAATAACTACCAATATTTATGTTATCCTCTGGGAATTAGAGTCAAGAGTCTGGCTGCTCCAGTCTGTATGCCAGTGTATCCTTGGGCAAGATACTGAGCTTCAAACTGGTCTTCAATTTGTCCTTGGAGTGTCAATTTGTGTGAATGCTAGATGCAAAGTACTTGGGTATGAACGAGTGAGAGATGTTGTAGAAAGTGCTTTAGTAGAGTAGAAAAACCCAATATAAGAACTAGTCCATTTACCATGTTTTACTTACCAAGAGTTGTCCCACTAACTCTTGCCTGGAGTTAGTGGGACAGTTAGGAATTTTAAGAGTATCTTCAGTTAACAGGTAATATTACCTCTGAGCTTCTTTCTTAGTATAAAATGCTAATGCTATATTCAATAAAATAATAACAATAATACTTTTATTAATATAAAAAATGCCTATTTTCATAGTTTGTGCATTTCAGTCATTCCAAAATGAAGCTAACCGTTTGAGCTTTGATTTAGTTTGATAAGTTGTAGATATTCTATCAAATAAGGCAAAATGATCTTACAAGAAAGTACAAACACTGAATACATGGAACAGCTTTTATTTTAGGCTACAGTGTGACTGGATCTGTTTCACAGTGCAAAGACAAACTGTAGACTAATAATGAATTTTACTACAAAAAATGGCAGTCCATTTAGATTCCTCTTCAGTGCTACACAACAACTTGAAATATGCACAGAGCAGGAAGGAATCATTCCTCTCTGACTTTACACAGATTGTCATACACGCCTAGAGGGAGAGAGGGGAGAAATATGGAAGGTGCTTGACAGAACATTTTGCAGTGATTAGAAAACGTTTTAACAGCACTGGTCACAAAAATAATACTTCAGTGGCTCAATAAGCAGATCAAGAAAAGCGGGAACATTAAAGAGATTCTGTGACTGTATCAAAACAGCCCAGCACATCGCACTGCGATGCACGTGGTGCAAAAATAACCAGATATTTATCTCACAGTATATTAGAGCTGAACTGGTCGGTAAAGTGAGTAAATACTTGAATGGTGTACCATAGAAGAAGATTTACTGCAACTTTAGTGTACTCATGAGTTTAAAAAAAGGAATTAAATGCAGTATTGAATAATGAAATAAAATGTCAAAAAAACAAAAAAGTAACAAACTCAGTAAACTCTGAACTACAAGTGTGGCTAAATTTTGTAACCTTAAATGTAGTGCTGGTATGTGGGTATTGTCAGTATGAAGTAACCTGTGCAGTCTCTTCAGTTAAAGTTCAATTATTATGTGAATCCTTACCGTTTCTTTTCCTGACCTTTATAGTTTAATATAAACAGGCTGAGGTAACTTGGGTAATAGGGTAACAGGCAACCAGTACAAATCCCCAAAAAACAAAACCAATAAGAACATAATCATGCTTTTACATTAATTCAGTTATTACTTATTACCCTGAAAACCACATATATTTTTCATCTTACATGTAAACCTGATCAGAGTCAGTTTTATGATTTCCTCCATACAGACAAAGGAGCATAATGTGAAAATATGATTTAGCTAATGTAATGAGGGGACATGGGTCAAAATGGTATGAAAATTGGGTGGCAGGTCTGTGCTCGACTGCAAAGGCCTTAGCATCTCCTGAGCATACTGGGATAAGGGGCACAGGGGTGTGTGCAGATCTGATGTGCGTTTATGTGTATTTGTGTATTGTAACAGCAGAGTCAGTGTGTTCCCCTTCCATTCATTGTCCTTCCTCCTCACGCAGAAACTGGAACACGGATGAGAAATCCTTATTAGCGTAGCCGCGAGAGCACATGACTCGATAGATCTGGTGAGCGAGGGAACCCAGAGGGATGGGTGTCTTAGTGTTGGTGGCAGTGTTTTGCGCCAAACCAAGATCCTTTAAGCACAGCCATAAGAAAAGAGGGACAGGCAGTCAGAAAAAGTGACACGTGCAATCCCATGAACAGCTCAAGAAAACCGGTTTTCAGAAACATATTTATTTTAATGTGTAGGATATGTAGAAATGTCTGCCTTATTAGATGATGAGCACATACTGGATTTAAAGAAAAAACAATTCTTGACAATTCTCTTCCTGTTAAAAGGGAGTTCTTGCTCCCCAATGTCACCAACAACCCAAGGGTCATCTATGCAGATTCTTGGATTTTAGAACACTTTCATTATCAGTTTATGGATTGATAAGATGAACTGCTTATTTAAACACCTCAGACACTCTAAGAATCACAAATAATAAAACCAGAAAACAGGCTTAGTACCTTAGCCATTAGTGTGGTTCCAAAGCCACCCTGGTAGTTGTTGGCAGAGGGAACTCCCTCCATTACTCCAGGGACAGGGTTGTATGTGTCGCTGGACCAGCAACGACCTGAGGACATATTTAGGATCTTTGCCAACAGCTTGGGATCCAAACCCAGTCTGCAAAAAGAAGAAAATAGAGTTAAGTAAGTTCTTTGGACTTTTTTGTCTTTGACACATGTGAAATGGTTTTATTTGTCTGAAGGTGTACAACACTAAATTACATGGCAGTTTTAACAATTCGAGCTGTTAATAGCCCAAATAACACCAAATACGGTGGTTTTAAGGAAACCTAAAATGCCATCCTACTATTACAATTTGTTTCAGACAGAAAAAGTCAGAAAATTACTTTACTTTCAAACGTTTAGCATCTTAGAATGAGATGGAGAGGGAAATTTAAAAAAATGGTAGGCACAAACAAGGAAGCAGGAGTTACACAAAAATATAGGGAGGAAATGGGACAGAATTGGGATGAAGAGGACCAGTGGGCTATAAGAAATGTGGCAAACGGTGGGTGTGGGGGTGCCTGGTGATTGTAGTGACCCCCAATGAACCTTATGCCTCACTGTGACCATTCCTCAGTGTTAATGGCTGAAGGCTTTGTAATGCTGGCTAATGCAGTATTGATGTTTACCACTACATCTATCCTTCATCCCTCTTTCAAGAAAGTGGAGGAGGAGAAGTGGTTAAGCAGCACAGGGGAGCCATAAACATTGCTGTCACACACAGAGGCACACTCTTAGCTCTGCTGCCCCATTTTGCAGCAACCTACTTTCATATGCAAGAGGACAAACCTCCGGGCTATGATAAGAAGTAACCAAAGGCAAATGAGACAAAGAAAGAGACTGAGGGTAGACAGACAGAAGCAACGAGTGAAACCGAGTAGGGAGGGTGTAACGACGGCGTCTGTGTCGACCGTTCAACATGCCATATTAATGGTTTTAAGGCCAGTATAAAGCTGACCACATCAAGTTCTGGCTGCCTCAGTTTACTGTTACTTACAGGCCTGTAACTCTATTCTGCTCTCAATATGACTATTAAACTATCATAGGTCTTTAAGGCCAGCACCCTCCCTCCTTCCCTCTCTCCACCTGGCTCTCATTCTGCCATTACTGCTGCAGTTTTATTAGCTGTCTACTAACTAATTAAGAAAAGGAATTGCATTTACACTCTCTCCATGTCTCTCCCTCCCCCTTTCCTCTCCCCTTCATCTCTTATGTGTCCGCTCAGACGCCCTAATTTTTTAACAAACAGTTTTGGAAGTGTGGTATGAGTGGTTCTGCACGCATTGGTGTTTTTTCTTCTATTTTTTTAATGGTAGTCTTGCTCATGATGGCTTAGTTTATGTCTGTAAGCATCCCTCGCCATCCTGCTTCCCCTCTACCCTTCCTCCCTCTTCCATGCTGACACCTTCCTGTCTAAGGACTCATGGGGACATATGTTTGACATCGCACAAATCCCCCCCCCCAAACCGCAACCCTCCACACGCACACATACACACGCACACAAACACACAAGCAAGCAGCCCCTCCCTGCGTTCTGGGTCAGCAGCTGAAAAGGTTACTGGCTGAGCTACAATAAAGCGCGTCCGAGCGCGCAGATCGTTTGTTATAGCGGCCATAGACGCTGACGGGGAGCTGTTGTCCTCTGTTAACGATAAATCAATGAAGTTCCCCTCTTGCTCCCATCACAGAGACACACACGACAACCATTCGCGCACACGCACACTCAGCTGCGGTTATTAGCTGACGCAGTGGTGTTGTTCTTCGCCTGCGGTAATTTGCGTGGCGAAGAAGACATGTCACGCTTTAACAAGATTGACATGGATAAGCTGACATGAACGGTGTTGCTGTGTAATGCTGCTGCAGATAAAAAATAAAATAAAATGAAGGAAAAAAAAAAAAGGGGC
>VOQK01042245.1:69066-79071 GCA_015052645.1 Benitochromis conjunctus | reverse complement strand
CTATTGTCCCCTTAACCTAGGAGAAACCCAACTGTGCTGCATTTCACCAGCAGAGGGCGCCAAAGGACTGTCACATTTTATTTGCAGTATACAGCAAGCTCGGGAAAAACATACAGTCTCACAGAAGCACAGACTCACACACACACACGCGCACACACACACACACACACACACACACACACACACACGCTAAGCTTGTCGCTTACTCAATTTTATTTTACTAGTACTTATAAAACGTCAGGAGTTTAAATTATTATTTTCAATTCTTCTTTGTTTGTTTGTTTTTGGTGTGACCTTTGACCTGGGTGTAATGTTACAGCAGTGATTTCACTCAATAAAACGGATTTTGTTCCCCTTCTGCTATTGCACATAAACTGTGATTCTGTAACTTCTTTTCAAAAGAAAAATTGCGCAAATCTGCTACTTTCAGGATTTTTTCGGTATTCATTGCCATGTTTGCAAACAGCAGCAGAAACAACAACAACAATAATGGCGAAAGAATTTCCTTAAACCAGAATGAGTTTTTGTCTTCTCCGTGCTGGATTTGTCTGATTCCTCTCCATGCATCTCATCTTTATACATTACCCCCACCTAGTGTTCGCTTATCAGAGGACAATGATGAAAGCATCTAGCAACAATGATTAAATTAAAGAGAGAGCAAAGCTCATAACTGCAAAAAAATTTAACTTTCATTGCAAAGTTGCAAAATGGTAAATAATGTAAAGAACTTACGACTTTGGAATACTTTCTTGTGTAACTGTTTGCCATTGTGAGCTGCAATACACATTTAGACCACCAGGAGGTGTTCTTACACTAGCTGATCTTGTTCCAAACTGTCTGCAGGGGGGTCATCAGAGTGAAGCGGTGAACTTTATCGTCCGAGGAGAACACAAATAGGAATGTTCCAGTCTTACAGCACAAACAGCATCGCTAATACAAAGCCAGGGTAGAGACACAAAACCATCCTTACATCTAATCCACAATTCTCAAACAAACAAATCTATCAAGCTATTCACTTAACAAGCTAAATTAACAAAAGAAAGGGAGAAAAATACGTAGCAACAAGCTAAAACGACCCCTGTAATACCTTATAAAAACACTGTGTCATTTTTATTTTATTTTATTTCGTTTAATTAAAAAAGGCATAGGCGAAGGCCCACAGCGGGTGTTGACGTGATGTGATACGGAGTACGAGCAAGTCTCGTTGCCTTTCTGTTTTCGCTGAACTCTGAATGTAAGTAGTTAATGGAAATGTCTGTGCATGTGTAAAGCAACAGATTTCCACAAATTTATCACAGTTAATCCCCGAATTATTAAAACAGAATGCATGTAATAGCCAGCTCGACCCTATTTGATTGCAAACTGATGGCAGACTGACTGCAAGTGGTTGCAAACCTGGTTCGTGTCTGGGAAGTAACCAGATTCCAAGTTCGTTACACATGGTTGCACTAATTTTGGTTGTGCCATAGTCTCCATCCACTCTTTTCCCTAGTGTGATGTTACCATTAGAATTCAAGGAAAACAAAGTAAAGAAATTCGACTTAATCAGAGCATGGTAGGGGTGCAGAGGGCAATTGACAGGTCTACGCTGTACACCAAGAGGCAAGACAAATAAATATCAGGACCACAAATGCTTTGTGGTCCTGATATGAATTTCAATACCCCTGTTTCTACCTCTTCTGGCCTCACTGTGGCTCTCCCGAGTGAACAAAAATCAAACAAAAACGATCTCCATGAGAAAACACAAGCTGGAGCACTTGGAGGCGACAGTGAATGGAGCACCGACAGGAGCAGCACACACTGACCAGTGCTAGTTATGTGGTTCTGTTGTCGGCTTATTGTAATATTAACCATTTAGTTTGAACAAACCAAAACTTTAAAAAAAAAATGTTTTTAGACTTTTTTTATTTGGCAGACTGAATTCAGGGTACAGTCAAATCTGTCTAGCAAATACTAAAGATCTGTCAGTATTCAGTATTTGTTCAAAAGTACTATCTGCATTTATTTTAAAATCTAGATTTGCTTAAACAGTGTGTCTGCATTTGTGTATCATAGTGTACCAAACCTGCCTCAGCATCCAGAATGGCGAGATCTTGAGTGGGTGGGGTTCACCATGTGCGCACCCCCTAAGTAGTGACAGATGCCAGGCACAGTTGGGGAAGGAAGCGCCAGGGTCTCCTTCCGTATTAGCCAAGGGAAATTCTCATTCGGGCATGGGACCAAAGAGGTTCAGAGCCAAGCCTGAAATCTGAAGATGTGATCTGCTTGCATTTATGCTAAGTCCTGCAGTACATTTGTATATGGATGCCAAGAAGCACTGGTTTACTCATCATACCCTACTCCAGTGAGTGTAAATGCATTTTTATTGTTGTGCCCAGTTACTTTTAGGAGATCAAAGGTAATATCGCTCTTGTAATAATTCACAGACTTCACTGCTTTTCTTTTTTTTTTATTGTAACCACTTTCTGAGAAATATTACTCATGAAAACTGTGCACTGTACACTGTTTTGCAGCAAGGTGTCTTGATGAAATTTCAAGTTGTAGTTTTTCTTTCAGCGCATTTCAAAAACTGAGACGCAACATAAACATGTCCATGCATATGAAGTAAAAATATATATTGTTTTTGCAACTGATACTTTTCAGGGTTGTATTTCAAAGGCGTCACGTGGCACAAAACTCAATAACTCTCAGGCGTACAATAAATGTGATGCAAGCAGGCACGACTATGAGCTTGAAGGTGATGCTGTTCTTGGCCTTGAACTTACAACTTCTTTTTATGTTTTTGCCAGCATAATAGCAGCCACGCTGAGGACTGAGACACTTTAAAAGCTACCTCTTGATAGGGGGGATGCTTGAATTTTGAACTGAACGATGAACGGAAACCATTGTTTTCAAATAACCGGGGACACAATAGAAACTGAATCCAGCTGTACTCTATTCAGCCATGTAAATCATTAATATGCAAACTCTGGGTCTACTTCTAAGGCAGTAATGTCAGACTGACAGCGGTCGCATGATATCATAGACACTTTGAGTAAAGCAAACCATAACAATGGGGCTGATTTTACTCTGAACTGTTTTTGTTTGACAGTCGTCACAGACCACATGTTTACAAAGTGGGTTAAGACTGGTGCTGGCAGGAGCCAAAGGCGTGGTAGAAAAGTAGTTGGCTTTTTAACATTATTGATAGACCATTAAGTCAGGCAGGTATCTGCTAGGTATAGCTTAATTGTATATGGCTTATAACCGGCGTGGATCTCAGCACTAATCTATGCTGTAGAAGTAACCACTTCTAGAGAAGGAGCATTTACCAGAATTACCAGATACAGTTACTAACCAGCTTTGAAATGCAAGTTATTTAGGTTGATCAATGTCAGGCAACCTGAAGAAAGTAAGAATGATGCTGTTTTCACATATGCACTGCAGCCCTGAATTTTTTAGGCATTACCTGATGGAGGCACAAGTGAGAATAGGAATGTTAGATCGGAGCTTAATTCACCTTCAACCAACCAGCTTCCTAAAAAAATGTCAGTGTGATGGAAAGCAGAGGTAATGTGTATAAAGCAGAGGTCACTGTCTGGTGAATTCACACTGTGTTTCCTGCCTTGTGCATGCCCTTCAGCTTCCACGCCTAAACCAAAGGGAGTATTTCCAGTAGTGATAATGTGTTTGAAGTGAACTATCTCATGCTACACGTGGGAAAAGGGAAAAAAGGGAAATGTCCTGCCCTGATTATCGATTAGCTCAACATTCACCAAAGTTCATGTGTAAAAATGGCTTAAGCTGAACAGTACAGGCCCACTGGGTACATGCCCAGGAACATTATTATGACGTTAAGTCAAAATATTGAAAATTGATCAAATTACTATTAAGAAGTGCAAAATGACTCAAAGACGCTTAAAACAGACCACGAGGCGAATCAGAACAACTAAAAAGGGAAAAATAATACTGATGCTAATAATGCAAATAATGTAAAAAGAGCTGAAACTTCTCTGTTTGTTGTATTCTTTTGGATTTATTAGTGGAAATGTCCCCTCTGAGTATCAAGCAAAATACCTCACCTCATTTGAATCCACAGTATTTAACAGCACCTTACTCTCATTTTCCCGGGGTATATGACGAGACCTATTGGTACACAAGGACTCCGCATCTACACCATGCTGACAGAAGATTCAGACATGATCTGAACTCTGAAAAATAAATCAGCTCAGCATTATACTTTTCCGGTGTATAATCCAATTTTCTTAAGCAACTGCTCTTTCTTTGCTTGAGTGGTAATAGGCAAGCCACCACCAGCCAGTCAGAGTTCACACAGACTCTGATACCACAGTTTGCATTTCCTATACTTCCCTAAGAATTAAAGTCCCTCCTGCAAAACCTAATATCTCACAAAAACTCACCAGGGATTGATAGGAGATTATAAAAATTAATCTGTGGACACACACATTGTTTTTAGGGATAAAGATACTGATTTAAGTGAAGAAGTCACTGCATGGCAACATGGCCATGCCACTGCACAGCCTTTGTAGAGCTAGCACAGCAGCTACAGCAGCTGTGCATCCTGAGAATATCAGCAAGTCTCGATGCCTTTTTGCCTACAATAAAACTATTTGTAATGATCCGTTTGAATATCCGAATGTAAAGAAATACACCAAAGGATCCCAGAGGAGCTCGCACAGCTGCACTCTGACAACAGTTCAACTTTCACACTCTCATTTGTGACCATCACTCCTACCTTGGTCGCTGGTTCCTGCAGGCGGATACTCCTCATCAGGACTTTTCCGTTTCTTCGACATTTGCTGCTCACTGTTAGGGTGATTGATATATCCACCGCCGAATTGATATCTGCTGACAACGTGAGACACCTTCAACCGGCAGGGTATAATACACATACAACAGTCTGGGGGTGGCGATAAGAGAAATGCGAATAAATCTCAGTCCCGTTCATTCAGATTCCTTCTCTATATGTGCTCTTTGCAGCGTGCTGTGTGCGCAAAGTTACCATGTGGCGGCCAGTCGAGCATCTGGAGACGCAGCGAAACAAGAGGCCCGTCAGGTCTTGATTCCCGCCGTAATCGCACAAGATGCGTCTCCACGTCAGTCCGGGGTTTATTTCTCTTGACAAATGAGAAATATTTGCAGCTGGAGTGATTTGTCGATCACGTGTGTCGCGGATTACGCTTCAGACCTGCTCAGATGGAAATTACGCACTGGAGGCAACTTGTTGATCCACCTCTATATAAGAAAGAAAAAAGTGGTTTTCGTCATCCCGGATGCGTTAAAAAATTATTTTAGACTTTCAACATTGTGTGAGGTATTTTGCTTGAATGGTGCTCGGCGACGTCAGACTACAAGTCTAATCAGGCGTGGATGACGCACAGCCGACACAACGGGAACTCTTGGGTATCTTCAAGAGTAAAGGCCAATGTAAACGGAGATTATCTGGACGTACTCTGCCCGATAAAGTACACCGAAGCATACGTTCCTCTGGCAACATTTGCGCTACACACTATGTTGCGAGTAGAAAACACTCTCCGGCAACATCTGTTAAGGAGGGGAGGATTCCTTTCCAGCGTAAAATTGGAGACAGTGTAGTACAGAAGTAGTGTAGAGGGAGTACAGTACCTTCTTTTTCACAATACCATCAGTCCAGCGACGAGTGGAGAACAATGTTTTTGTCTGTAATACGTCTCGCAAAAAAAACCCTATTCCGTGTGCCAGACTAACATAAATCGAACAAACACGCATGGTGTTGTGAGGACCAGTCTTGAACGAATAGGTTTGGTTCGACTTCAGTGTTCGGGAGCCACAGAGCAACTTGAGAATGAGCTGTGAATAAATGAGGCAGAAGAATCGTGGTATTACGCGCAGTATATACAGCAGCAGCCAATGACGCCACTGGTCTGGCTTTTACAAATTGCTTGATGGTAGTTTTTCCCTCTCCGCTCGACTCGCCTAGGAATGCCAGAGAATAGTGAAATCAGCGCCCTTCTTTTACTACAGCGACAAAGGACTGTGCGTGCTTGGAGATTTTGAGGAGATATCCAGCTGGATAAAACTGCACAGACAGTATCAGATTATCAGTGACTGCTACACATTCATTTTGCTTTTTTGGAGAGTCACAGAGGGGTGCCTGACACCAGTTGAGCAAATGCTCTCCCTCCCGCACCCCCCTTCATTCTCTCATATGCTGATTTATTTATGAGCACTCCCGGGTCAGGGGATCTTATTCCATTTACTACATCTGGTTTAGATTTCAAGCGCAGCGCGCATATCGTTTCTACAAAATGTGCATACTTTGATGTCAGAGCGAGTAGTTTGGAAATCAAACATAGGTTTGTTGCTACAGTTGCATTCGTGCCAGTGACGCTGGCATTTCGTGGTATTTTCTGAAGGCAAAGACGCATCTCTCTCTCTCGCTCTCTTGCGCTCTCTTGCGCTCTCTCTCCCTCTCTCGCTCTCCCTCCCCTCCCATTCCTCATTCACTGCAGCTACTGACGTCAAGACATGCTTGCGTCAATGCTCCCTGCTTTGACAGAGAGCTTTTTTTTCATTGGGATCATAATGGGATTATTAAGCTTAGAGAAATACCCTGCCTTCGTGGCTTTTTCAGATTTTTGATAGATGTTTCTATTATTATTATAATGATGATGATTTTTTTTTTTTGCATTAAATATAATTCCTTATAATAAGAAAAGGGCATAGGCTATAATTGACTATTGCAACAAGGACTGATTGTATATAATTCCACAGTCTGATGATTATGCCTTCCCTTTAGATTTTTTTTATTGCACTTGTAATAGTCTATAAAAGCCATCAGCACAGAACAACAGAGAACCTACACAGATAAGTCTGTTTACACACCAATGTCAAAGACAAATATGTGTCTTTAGATGCGAATCTCTATAAAAATCAAGCAGTCACATTTTGTGTGGTGTGTGTTATCCTCAGTTAGAGTCAATCCACCTTCGCAGTGAGGATTTATTTAACACTGATGTGTAATCACATCCAGTTTAAACATCTCTGTAGTACACAGGCTGAGACCATTTCAGCTGCTCAGATAGGTTTACAGTGAGATGCTTAGAGACATGAGTCAGTTGTGTATTTGATTTAGCAGATTAGATGTCCGTTCCTTCCTGTCAGTGTGCGGTTGCGGTTCGCACAAAGGGGAGGATGTCTTGATGTCCTTATAGACTGACCTTGATCTTCTGGACTGAATGGGCTTTTGTGACTCTTGGCTAGCCTTCTGTCGTTTCAGTCATTACGTCCTTTTTCCCTGCAGTTTGGCGACTTTCTGCACTTTTTGCAGAAAGTTACTCAGTGGCTTAATCTTCAAACATGATAGTTACACATATATCAGTACAGAATTCTTCAAGTGTCTGTATTTTGCAGTTATAGAAATGTTTCATTGGGGTTTAAGTACAAAGAATGAATAGGAAAAAATGAGACAATGATCATAACATCACAAAATTGTAGTAATAAAAATCTCCTGTAGCACGTTCTATTACATCTTGGTAATAAAGTAGTAATACTGTGGTAATAAGTTGGAAAGGGGAAGGTAATGATATATAATTGGCGAGATATTGCCACATAATTACCTAAGTAATATACAAGTGATAACCAAGGAGTGACACCAACTTATTCAGTAGCAACTGTATGCTAAATAGGAGGAAGCTTGCCATGTTAGGATGGACAAACATGGACCCTGAACAAGTGGGAGAATGCTGCAGGTAAAATCACTTCAGCAGAGGTCTGAAAGATGGAAGCTCTCCGCTTCAAGTTTCTGGAGAAGATGGTATACAGTGTTCTTCTGAGCACCTCCAACCTGTACTGCTGAGGCCTGGCTGTCTCACCTTTTTGTCACCTCTGCCAGCAGAATGCCACACTGGACCATATTCTCAGCAGCTGCCAAGGAGTTTGGGAGAGGGGGGGTTACCACTGGCGCCACAAGCATGTTCTTTGGGTGTTAGCAGATACCATCTGTGCTGTCATAAACCACAGCAAGAAGCAACAGCAAATGCAAATTTCTCTGCCCTTCAGGGACAGACTTGTTTACACCAGTATTTCAACATCTTTCTTGGGCCCACACTGCCCCAACAAAGGGTGCAGGGTAAGCTCCTGGCAACAACAAGAGACTGGCAGCTTCTGGGTGATCTTGGGAAAGAGTTGAGGTTCCCAGACATTCACCACACTCAGGTCTGATACAGTCCTGCTGTCTGAAGAGTTGAAGCAAGTCATCCTGCTGGAGTTGACTGTCCAATGGGGAGACTTATTCCAAAATGCAGGAAAGAAAGAAGGTAAAACATGCAGACCTGGTAGTCAACCATCGGCGGGTGTGCTGAGAAGGTGTGCTGCAAGCCTGTGGAGGTGGGGTGCAGGGGCTTTGCAGGTCGGTCTCTAAAGTTCCAGGGCTCATGGGGATATATGGACTGCAAAGCTGCAGAGAAGTCCTCCCGAAGGCTTTTGCTGAAGAGAGGTGATACATGGCAGAGCATGCTACCTGGACAGAAGCAGGGCTTGATCACCCGTGGTTGGGTTACCGGGGAGAGGGTGTCTGATGTTAAGACTCCGTGTGCAACACTGACTATGTGTCCAGGTTGCATCAGAAGGTGTAAATTAAAACAGAGACATTCACGCTGGTGACTGCTGAAGATCGTTTTGTAGTGCTCATCAAACCTCTTAAAAATCTGTGGTACCATTCTTTTTAAGGGGGTTGTCTCATTGTTACTGCTCTAGTGGGTCTGTTGTTGATTTCATTAACACCAAAGCAGCTAAAACTGATTAACAATCCCCTCTGGTCAGTTAAGTAACTGACCAGATCAATATCCCAGAAGTGTAACTGATTTGATGCTACACTTGGATTAAAAAGTGTTCATGTAATTCTTGTTTTCTGTTTCCCCACAGAAAGAGAACTGTAGTAGAAAGTGCTGTCAAAATCTTCTGTTACACAATTGGAAGATAATTAAATTGTAAATGAAAGTCCAGTTGAGTTTAAATGAATACAGTGACAGATTGATTATTTTTTTCAAAACCAAGTAAACAAGACTTAAATGACTAGCCTAACCTCAAGAGTGACACTATTAGTTAATACGCATGTTTGTTGCAGTCCACTGTAGAATCACTACCAGTGTCTGTATTTAATAAAGATATTTATTCAGGACATAAATGCCTAAAAGGTTTGTCCTTCAAAGAGACACTGATACACAGATAAGTTTATAAAACAATAAACACTTGCTAGCTCTTCTTAATACAGCTGTGACTTTCAGGACTTAAAATTTGTGCCTATGTGTGCAACAAGGAGGTAACAACTGTGGTGTTAAAGGAAAAAAAAGACACCAGTTATACTGTAAGTACAGTGGGAGAAATATTTATTTGATCCCCCTGCTCAATTTGCACATTTGCTCACCTACAAAGTAATTACCACTTTTTAATTTTTATCAGTTGTTTTCAAAAACATATCACATAAAAGTTACACATTTATTTGCATGTCACTGAGTAAAATAAGCATTTAATCCCCTACAAACCAGCCAGAATTCTGGTTTACAGAATCAGTTTCCTCCAATTCCCACCTCTCCTCCACCACAGGGCAAGACCAAAGAGCTGCCAAAGGACGTCATGGACAAGGCAGTTGATACCACAGTCACCAAGAACAGCATATTAACACACTAAATAACTGAATAACACCTGCAAGGTCCCCCTGCTCAAGAAGGCTCATGTACAGGCCTGTATTAATATTTGCCAGTAAAAATCTAAATGATTCAGAGAAGGCTTGGGAAAAAGTGCTGTGGTCAGATGAAACCAAAATTGAGCTCTTTGGCTTCAAGCAGACCTGCTGTGTTTGGAGGAAGAGAAAAATTGAGCATGACCCAAAGGACACCATCCCCACACCCAAGTACATAGGTGGAAACATTATGCTTTGGGGCTGTGTACAGGGCGACTTCACCACTTTGCCTTCAACCAAGAAACCTGAAGGATTTAGAGAGTTTCATTCTACGTCCTATTTTG